>JAVGWO010000027.1:8342758-8355425 GCA_034509495.1 Acestrorhynchus altus | reverse complement strand
CTCTCTCTCTCTCTCTCTCTCTCTCTCTCTCTCTCTCTCTCTCTGTGCCTTTGAAACAGAGAATAAAAAGAGAGAGATCGCGAAGAGAGCACATACAGAGAGAGAAGTGCAAGGAGGAGGAGGACGAGGAGGAGGAGGAGTGCAGGAACCAAACTAATCATCCTCTTCTGCATTCTCTCTTTCATCTCCCTTTATACCTGCTCCTCTCTTTTAATTTCCTTTTGTCTCAGGTTATAACCCTCTCTCTCTCTCTCTCTCTCTCTCTCTCTCTCTCTCTCTCTCTCTCATAACACTACAGATGAAAATGAGGGTCTCATGGTCTCATAAACTCAAAGACACAACTAAAAGAGAAGCACACACACACACACACACACACACACACACACACACACACACACACACACACACACACACACACAGAGTGCAGCAGTTTCAGGACATGAAGAACAAGAATAATTTAAAAGGCACAGTAGGAGAGAGATTTCATGGTGCTGCTGTGTGTGTGTGTGTGTGTGTGTGTGTGTGTGTGTGTGTGTGTGTGTGTGTGTGTGTGTGTGTGTGTGTGTGTGTGTTTGTGTGTAAAAAAATTGTTAGTGTGTCTGTTAGAGGTGACTAATTAAAACTGCTGTATAAGCAGTCATCAACAGAGACACACTCTCCTAATCACATACAAATACTGTATCTACAGGCTTCTGGGATTTATACTAACACACATACACACACACACACACGTAGATATCTCCCAACAAATATATGCTTGCTCATTAGATCAATGTGATTCATTGCAGATCCGAAATACAATGTCTTTCTTTCTGTTTCTGCCAGTGTGTGTGTGTGTGTGTGTGTGTGTGTGTGTGTGTGTGTGTGTGTGTGTGTGTGTGTGTGTGTGTGTGTGCACGCTAGGGCTTGAGAAAATTGGTACTGTACACCAGACCAACTATCAGACCCTGCCTAACTACACTGCTCTAATGAATGCATTCAGGTACTTTAAGTTGCACACATTGCATACACACAGGTTGTCTAGTGCCTGTACAGAAGGATTGCCAATAAATTATGACTCTCTGGAGCAGATAAACATGAACCTATTGGCACCATTCCTAATGCCAGGCTTGGGCTAAATGTAATTCTGTTCTCTGGAATGATGGGGCCCCATCCAATGCTCTTTGGATGAGCTGGGGAGTTGGGGATGAGGTGGGATGTTCTTATCTTGTCAATTAAATCCTCACAGCAATGTTCCAAAATGAAGGAGGCCATCTGAAGAAGAAATTCCAAAAAAGTAGCAAAAGAAATTGAAAATATAATTACTTATTATGCATGTGAACATCCTCAGTAGGCATGATTGATTTTTCGCCATTATTTGCTAAATCTCATCTAAGAGCTAGAATTTTGATAGGGAATGCATGATAAACACCATAAGGTAGGAAAGAAATGAAAGGGCTGAGTGTGTTTATTGTACTTACTGGAGAAAGAAAGGGTTGAGATTATTTTACTGAAAAGGTTGACTGGGTTTTCTGTACTCTTTCTGTGTACTTAGAAGAAAGAGCCTATGTACTGAGTGTATGGTCCTACAATGAGTGACAGCACATTTGGACTGAACAGTGGTCCAATGATGTGACAGGAAAGCTGCTAAAATGGCATGGAGCTGAGGACATCAGGGTGGAATCCTCTCTCTCTCTCTCTCTCTCTCTCTCTCTCTCTGTCTCTCTCTGTGTGTGTGTGTGTGTGTGTGTGTGTGTGTGTGTGTGTGTGTGTGTGTGTGTGTGTGTGTGTGTGTGTGTTTGTGTGTGAGTATTGTATGCGTATTTGAACTTAAAGCAATAAGTGTGTGTGAGTTTAATGAAATCACAAAGGACACACCGACTCTCCAGTGTGTAATTACACAGACTCACGCTCATCTCCTCACAGTGGGGAGATACTATCAAGTAAAAACACAGATACCCATGCCAATATTGAGAAAGAGGAGGTAGGAGAGAGAGAGAGAGAGAGAGAGAGAGAGAGAGTGAGAGAGAGAGAGAGAGGATTCCACCCAGATGAAACACAGAGATAAACACAACATATAACATATACAAGACATACAAACTAACTTGGTAGTCACTCTGTTGCAGACAAGACTCACTGATCTTAGATAACAATCAGCCATGCACACACACACACACACACACAAGCCACACTGCACTTCACTTCACCTCTGGGTCTGTCTTGTGTCCTTTTCTTTTCAGGACAGATTGCCACGCCTATCACCATACACACACCATTGTGTATCCCGCTGCTGCAACTGTAGTCACTGTGGTGATGATGAAAGAACCGAACAGGGCTGTGATATAAATCGTTCCTCTCTCTCTCTCTCTCTCTCTCCTGCTGCTTTCTCCCTCATTCCCTCCCATCTGCCCTGCTGAAGAAAAGAGGGACAGCGGCCTGAGAGAAAACCGAATGGAGCAAACAATAGAGGAAAGGGACTGATGGCTTGTTTGTTTTCATTTCCTCTTTCTCTCCATCTTGGCCAAAGGCCTGATAGCTGCTGAGTTTGAAATGTCTCATGTTGTAATCCCCCTCCATTTTTTTTACCTCTCTCTGTCTTATTGTCTGTCTCTCTTTCTTTATTTGTCTATATCTGTTCCCTCTGTCTCAGACACATCTTTACTTTCTGGTTCCCCTGCCTTCCGCTTTTCTGTGTCTGTCTCTGTTTCTGCGCCACTGTCTCTAACTGTGCCCTGTCTGTCTTTCTGTGTCTGTGTCTCTATCTCAGAAACTGTGGGCTACTGACCTGCAGAGGGTCTCTCTCTCTCTCTCTCTCTCTTCTCTCTCTCTCTCTCTCTCTCTCTCTCTCTCTCTCTCTCTATACATGGCTCAGTGGAGAGTGTAAAGCCTGTGTGTGTGTGTGTGTGTGTGTGTGTGTGTGTGTGTGTGTGTTGTCGATGTTGTTTCCTCCTGTAAATGCATGATGCAAGATCAGAGTCAAATTGGCCCCGCCCTGTGCGGAACATGAGGAATGGAATCAAGAGTGCAACTGTGTTTGTGTGTGTGTGTGTGTGTGTGTGTGTGTGTGTGTGTGTGTGTGTGTGTGTGTGTGTGTGTGTGTGTGTGTGTGTGAATGCACCATTGATTTGCAGCCTGTTCACACACAGTGAGAGAGAGTGGTAGAGAGATAGACAAAGAGAATGCACTCATCTCTGATCATCACCAAACAGTAAGCTGAGGCCTATTCCAGGTGGATTTCTTTTAACTTGGAAGTTTCCAGCATTCCATAACTAACAAGGAGATCTGTGATTTTTATTCAGTACGAATCAGTAATATCCGCAGTTCTTAAAACTGTGGAGGAATTATCTTCTATTATTTGTTGAACTTGGAAGTCTCTCTTTAACCGCAGCTCTGTTCAAGCTGGCCTCGTGCTAATGCAACCTGCAACCTGCTAGAATGTGTCTGATGTCCCAGTGTCACCAGTGTCATCCCACTGCTCAAATGAGGACGTTTGATGTCTCAGGAGACTTATTTGTGGTCTCATTTACAATTCATTCAGAGATCAACTTTCATAGATGTTTCTCCTAAAATCGCTGAGGGGAAATAGCACCAGATAAATCTAAGAGATGGGGCAGGGTAGGCAGTTTCTCTGTCTATATATGTTTCTTTTAGAATGAAAAACTGAAAAAGCAGCAAATTCATTCAGAACTAAAACTTTGTAACTGTACACAAATACACTCAGCTGCATCCAGAAGGAAGTGCGGGATTGCAATGCTAATGGGAAGGTGAGTAAAGATGACCAGGAACAATAAGTGATTCAAATTTATTATATAACATTTATTGATCTACACGTACAGAAGTATTGTCTCTGGCACTGGGTATAACACAACATGCCAGATGCATCAGAATGGAATTGTACCATTGCAGTCAGTTGATTCCTTCCTTGTGTAGATATTTTTTTTTTTTTTGTACATTCAATTTAACTGTCCAATCAGTTTTACTTTTATGTGTCCGAGAGAGGACATTTATAATAATAAAAAATACATAAACAATGTGTTTCCATAATATCTTTTAATGGTATCTTCAGGTTTATTAATAACTCATTCATGTGTCCTCTGTTTATATCCATGACCATGACACTGGTCACCCTCTTCCTTTATCCTTTATACAAAATAAGAGAGTTTGGTAAACTGGACTATCCAGTGAGAGATTAACTGATATACTTGTTGTTCTAATAAGGTGAATGAAATGACCCAAATAAAACAGCATCCAAACTGAAACATCCTCAGAGAGAAATGAAGTCCATGTTGAGACTCGTCTCCTAATCAGTGCAATTATTTTGGGAAATCTGAGCAGAGTGTGAGACTTTATTGAGGTCTTTATCTCAGGAGACACCATTGAGCAGCAGAGTTTGAGACACTAAAATCTTTATTAGTGTACTTTAGTCCTGTTTGTTTTTACACTAAAGTCTTTCCAACTGATCTCAGTGTTGTCTTGGAGAAACTGCAGACATATAAAGGAGATCTGCTTCCTCATCTTTTGTTCCTGTGAGGTATCAGTCTGTTTTGTTATTTTGTGAAAATTACCTGTCCGTGTTTGGCCCATCAGTGCAGAACTACAGTGAATTTGGACACAGTTTCGGCAAGTTCCATTTAATCTAAAGAATTGAAAATGCTACACTGCCAAGTTAGACTATGTTTATGCAGCTAATTAAACTAGGCAGGTTGGAAGTGTCACTGAATTTGCCATCCTGCTACAATTTGCTGGATTAAATGGAAATAATTTGATCTTAACACGAGTTTTTCCCAGTTGTTCTCCCCAATTTAACAACTCACACCCACTAGTTAGCACTTGGCAGCACAGTGTGTGCCACATAGCTCCAGGAGTCTATGGTTGTGTGTTTCATTCCCACTCCGGTCTCTGTCTGTAAGGAGTGTTTTTTTTCAGTGTAAGGTGTGTCTATGCAAGTTCTCTCTGGGTACTTTTTCCCCTTCTCTCAGAAGATAAAAGTGCCCATAGTTGTGAGTTTGTGGTGTGTGGTACTTTGTGATGGATTGGCACCCTCTCCTGGGATGTTCCAGCCCCAGACCTCAATGTCCTACTTGCAGGAGAACACTGACTCTGTCGTGTTCCATGGAGCTCAGAAGACAGATGTTGGAGCTGTTACTGACATCACAGTTAAACAACTGCATTCCAGTTACACCTTCAGAAAATGGTATCATTGTCACCATTGTTCCAGGTTAGTAATACCATCATTATGTGGCATTTTGATGGGTGTCACATTTTGATGGGTGGCACATTTTGATGGGTGGCACGCCTCACAGCAAGAAGGACCTTGGTTCGATCCCCGGGTGGGGTGACCTGGGAAGTTTCTGTGTGGAGTTTGCGTGTTCTCCCCTTGTTCGTGTGGGTTTTCTCTGGGTACTCTGGTTTCCCCCAAAGACATGCATGGTAGGTGAATTGGTGGCTCTAAAGTGGCCCTTAGTGTGTGTGTGTGCGCGCCCTACGATGGATTAGCGCCCTCTCTAGGGTTGTTTCCCACCCTTGTATAAATTCTGATGAGGGCTCCGGTTAAAATTACTACTTTAAAAATGCTCTATGACTTCTCATTTTGTTTTGTCAACTTACTACACTGGCCGGATTGGATAGCATTCCACTGATGGATGGCACACGTCCAGTTACACTGTCTGGGACATCTGGTTATAAATAAGTGTGGAATCGCTGGGGACTGAACCTACAATATCCTGATGATAGGGCCAATACGCCATTCAAGATGAACAAAGTCCTGGTCTACGCTTTCTCATTAGTATGGATAGATCATTTATTGTACATCATCCTGTAGGAATGAACCAGTCCAATCCATTACAAATTACATTACAGGAGCTCTTCTGGTAAAAGAGACCCAGCCTGAACAGCGCTTCATCATTCACCCCAGGTTGTCTAAGCTCCGGTATGTTCCCGACCATGCCTGACTGTGCATGTATCCATGAATAAGTCCTGCATGATATCACTCCTTCTGGGTTGTGTGTGTGTGTGTGTGTGTGGTACAGCAGGCTGCACAGTTTGTGATGAATCATCTCAGTGTGGCTACTCTGAAGGTGTTGGAGCACACCTGGTCCTCCGCAGTGTGCACGTGTGAACAGAGGAGCTTTATTCCACGTGGGAAAGTGGGAGCTATATGGTGAGATACATTCCGTCCCTGCAGAGAGTTAAGTCTGTTTTTCTCTGGGTCTGCAGCAGAGACATGCAACCCCATGAGAAATTCCATCCACACACTCCTACTAACCAAATCAACCCCACCCTCTTCTTTTCATTTACACTTCTGATTTTGCTCTCCCCCCCCCCCCACTCTTGCACTTTCTCTTTTCTGACACTCGTCTCGTCTCCCAGCCTCTAAGTCCTCCTCTCTCTTTCTCTTTCTGTCTCTCGGGATGAGATTAAATCAGCACCTTGACACCCCTCTACAGCACCTGCTCCACACAGAGTGACAAACACCTGAGAGCTAAAGAGAGAAAGGCAAAGACAGAGAGGAGTAGTACTTCATACTGATATTGTACATTAGTGTATTAGGACATTATCATCAATGTGCTTGGAGCCATTCTACTCATCAATGCCATGATCATCATCAAAAATCGTGAACATTTCCATAATAATTCCATAATTCACTCCAGTACAAAGTACAAAGCTAGGAAAGGACCATATGTCAAAATGTACCACTTCAATGCCAACCAAGAGCAGAAGCCAAATGTAATGTCATATATACTATATGGACAAAAGTACTGGGACGCTCATGGCTCATTCATTGCTACTTCCAAAATAAAAGGTATATCCAGCTTTGGTTGGAGTGAGGATTTGATTGGTTTCAGCAACAAGTTAGTGAGGTCAGGATATTGGATGATCACCAAACCATAAACAGATTTCTGAAAAACACAGAAGAAAAATAACAATATAAAAATAAAGATAACAAAATATACATATATGTAATATAAATAGACTATATACACATTAACGCACGCAATACATACATTATTGCACTGAAATTGATATTTGAATTCTATTTACATGTACAGTGGGTATAGAATGGGTATAGAAAGTTAAGTAGGAGAAAGTGTTGGTGGGTGCAGTGGGAGACGGTCTTTGTTGGTCTTTGGAGGAACTGAGTGTAACTGAGCAGCTGGTACTGCTCCAGTAAATTGCAGGTGCAGAAAGAGTTTATGTGGAGGTGTGATGGTGTAATGAGGCAAGTTAGATGAGCTGTGACTGACTGTGGACTGGAACACTGTGCTACTGCCTGTTTAGCAGCCTTGTGACCTGGAGGAAGAAACTGTCTCAGAACCAGGCCTGGTTTAAGTGGAGTCCTTCATTATCCTCCTTGTGATCCCCAGACAGCAGCTGGTATATAAATCCAGAAGCTTTAGAGCGGAACTCTGTTTATGTGCTGGGTACTGAGCAAGTTTTCTTCTCGAGATCGGTGCAGTTCCTGTACCAGGTGGTGATGCAGCCCATCAGGATGCTCTCCACACTGCAGGTGTAGAACATCCTCAAGATGTGAAGATTCACACCAAACCTCTCCAGAATCGTGAGGTAGAAGAGGTGCTGTTGTGTCTTCTTCATCACCTGTGTGGTGTGTTCTGACCATGAAAGCTCCTCAAATATGTAAACACTTAGGGACCAGATTCTGAAGACCCTCTCCACAGTGGTCTAATTGATGGAGAGATGGGAGGGCTCTCTCTTGCTTCCTGAAGTCCCTGAAGTCCACTATCAGCATCTTGGTCTTGCTGACATTTAGAGAAAGGTTGTTTTCCTGGCACCAGAGTGTCAGGAGGCTGACCTGCTCTCTGTAGGCTGCCTTGTCATCATTGGAGATCAGGCCTATGATTGTTGTGTCACCAGCAGATTTAATGATGATGATGGAGTTCTGTCTGGCTGTGCAGTCATGGATGTAGAGGGAGCACCAGAGTGGGCGGAGCTTACAGCCCTGAGTGGCTCCGGTGTTGAGGGTCAGTGATCAGGATGTGTTTCTGCTCATCCTAACCACCTGATGATGACTTAGGACTTTTAGGATCCAGCTGCAAAGAGAGCTGTTCAGACTGAGATCCAGAGCTTCACGTCAAGCCTCGTGGGGAGGATGGTGTAATCCACAAACAGCATTCTCAGATATGTGTTCTTCTTGTCCAGGTGGGAAAGGGCAGTGTGCAGAGTGAGGACAATTGGACCATCAGTGGATCTGTTCTGTCTGTATGCGAACTGCAGTGGGTCCAGGGTGGAAGGAAGTGAGGAGTGGAAGTCTCTGACTAACCTCTCAAACCTCATGCTTATGACAGGGGTCAGAGCAACTGGTGCCAATCTTCAAGGCAAGTGATGTTGGCTGTTTATGGAACAGGGATGATGGTGGCCAGTTTGAAGTTGGTGTGGCGCAACAGATAACACCACAAATGAGTTACCCCATCATGTGGGAGACTGGGGTTTGATTCCTAGTCTGAGCAACTATGCTGTGCTACACCAACAAGAGTCCTTTGGCAAGAGTCCTAATACTATTCTGACCCACCTCTGTAATATGGGTAACCTTGTAAGTCGCTTTGGATAAGAGCATCAGCTAAATGCCATAAATGTAAATGTAAATGAAGCATGAAGGCACGACTGAGAGGGAGAGAGGTGTTGAAAATATCTGCAAAGACCTCTGCTAACTGGTGTGTACATGCTTTATGCATACACATCGGAACGCACACTGGGCCAGTGGCTTTGCACATGTTGACACGCTTAATGGATCTGCACACATCAGCCACAGAGAAGGAAGGAGTGATGGAATTGGCTCTCTCCATGGACACACTGCTTCAAAACAAGCATAAAATGTGTTTTGCTTGTCTGGAAGCATTGCACTGGTGCTGCTCAGGGAGTGAGAGTTCCCTTTTAAAGTCTGTGATTGTGTGATTGATTCTGACATTGGTGGTGTTATACTGTGCTTCCACTTTGTCTCTGTACTTTTTTTTTTATACTCCCTGTATTCCCAAACATAAAAGCAGCAGTATGTGCATCCAAAGCTGTGCGAACTTCACAGCTGAGCCCTGGGTTCTGATTGGGCCACAGCATCATTTTCATGCATTTTCTGATAAACCCATTATCTGAATCAGCATATTCATCAATGCTGCTAGATGACTCACGGAACATCTCCCAGGTCATGTAATCAAATCAAACCTGGAGCACAGACTCTGATTGGTCTGACCAGTGGTGAACCTCTTTGATGGTGTGCAGCTCCCATTTCAGTTTTGGCCTATAGGTGGGAAGGAGCAGGATGGAGGAGTGATCTGATTTGCAGAACGGAGGTTGGGGGAGGGCTTTTCATGCCTCCCAGAGAGTGATGTAACAGTGGTCCAGTGTTCATGTTTTCCTCATAGTACCTGTGATGTACTGGAAGTACTTTGGAGTGACTTTCTTCAGACTGGCTTTTTTGAAGTCCACAACGATAATGAATGCAGCCTCAGGGGCGCAGTTTCCACTTTGCTGATCGCCTTATGCAGTTTCCCGAGTGCCAGGTCTGTGTCAGCCCATGGGTTTATGTACACAGCAGCAGCCATGACCCCTGAAATTTCCCTGGGAAGCCACACTAGGCTGCATAAAATGATCAGATATTCCAGGTCTGGGGAGCAGAAAGACTCAATAAAGTGAACATTCCTCCGATCACTCCAAGCATTAGTGAGCAGAAAACATACATCTCCTCCTTTAAGCTTCCCGGAGAGCTCCTCTGTTCTGCTTGTGCAGTGCAGAGAGAACCCAGCAGGCTCAATGGCTTCATTAGGGATCTCTGCTGACATCCTGGTCTCTGTGAGACAGATAATACAGCAGTCCCTTGTCTCTAAGTTTGCTCAGTTTGTTAAATTCCAAAAAATTTGGATGGAGCACCATCATTCTAGAGAACACAGATTCACTGTTGCACAACTGAGTACTGGTAGGCTTTATCCTTCACATGGTATTAAGTATTGTTCCAATAGGTTCATTTTATCAGTTTATCTGCTCCAGGGAGTCCTATTTTGTTGGCAGTACTTCTCTACACTAGGCCAGTTGTGTGTTCTTTGGCACATCTGTGTCAGTAATGGGTGCAAATTAAAGTAGCTGAATGCATTCATTAGATGTGGTGTCCACAAACATTTGGACACATGTATTTGTTTTCTACAGGACTTTAATTGTCAGATCAAACGTGTGCTCCCCAGCTGTCAACAACACTTAAAGAGGTGTTGCATTTCCTCTGGGCCTCGGGCCTGTATGTAAAAATGCAAGAACCTAATAGTATAGTGCCTTTGGTCTACACCAGAGCAGTGTCTAGCCTGCCTAACCACCGTAAGAAGAACAAGTCATTCCTAGATTGATCACGTGACTAAAGAGTCTAATCATTTTTGGCTTTAAGCAGCTTTTAAGTGGTGACAACGTTTTTGATACCACAAAATTATGATGTGAATGCTGTTTCCATCACGGCACAGGAGAGAAGCAAACAGCAAGAGAATACATAGAATATGTGGTTAACTTATGTGCTAAACCTGAGGGAACCCTCCCAAGGGAACAATAAGGTTCTATCTTATCTTATCTATCTTATCTTAAACACTGAATGCATTTACATGTACAAACCAGTGGCACAAACCATCAGGGACTCCTTTTTCCTACCTCATGCACCTGCTTCTGTGAGATCATTGGCTGGTTGTAAAGCAGAAACCTGATTTCTACCTGACTCATATTCAGCCTCATCATCTGATTACTGTAGTGCATGTAAATGCATTCAAATGACAACATCAGATTTTTTAATGATCAAATATTTGAGGATATATATAAACAATTAGAGGAAACCCATATGGACTGACCACAGCTTAGTTGTTTCCAAATTTTGGTGACATTATTGATATAATATATAAATAACTTAGATGCAAAGTCTTGGTCACTAGAGTGTTTATGATTTTTGATAAATGGAAAAAGCCCAGAATTCCAAGACATACTCAAATATTGCAAAATAATTTTAATGCTAGGATGAGGTGGAAAGGTTAGGAAAGCACTGAAGCGTGATGGTCAAAGGTGGTTCAAATAAATTACGACATCATATGTTCCTTTCAATGTGCTTGTTTCACAGTAGCCTGTGGCACCTACATTTTCTTGGCATTATTCTAGTGAATGGAAACATGACTTGCTTCGCGTTTTTTCTTCCAAAATTCTGCTACTGATCATAACATTTGCTAAATGTTTGCAGAGCTGGCCCGTGGCACAGGTAGGCAAATGCTGGCGTGTCATCCATCCAAATCCACCCGTCGCCTAACTTCAAGCTCTGGATATAGGATCCTGGGCTAATGCAGTCTTTCACAGGAGTTCATCTGCGATTTCATTCCCATCTGGATTTAGTTTCCAATAGCACATTTCGGAGCTCTTTCCAAATCTTTCAGTGACTTTACAATCACCCCCTGAGAAATTAATCTAATTCAAATAGGGCTGTAGATGCTGGAAGAATGCTACATCAGGCACACCGGTTTCTATAATAAAGTTATAGTTATGCTTACAAAATTTTTATATCTGCACTTGTTTGTGTAATATAATATGAATATAGTATTTTTGTGCAATACCTTATTTATATTTGTATATTGTTCATACAGTATCTGTGGTGTATATTACTTGTTTAATTCCATTTGTTCTTTTAATATTTTTGTTTCTAAAAAATAAAAATCCAGTAGGGAATAGGGCTAGATTCAGATTTTTGGATGGAAACCCGGCTACTTACAGCAAATGACCGATTTGCAGTTCGTTAATGAACCAATACATACAACCAATCAATACATAGCGTTGTTTTTAAAGGTCTGGGCCACTTATTTATCAAAGTGAGTGCTTATCTTCACCTAATGCTTTGTTTGTTTTTGCTAATTAAGAGCATTGTGGGTTGAAAATGACAGACATTACTGGCTCTTTCTTTGTTGATTGTTCCTCCAGTTCACTGGCTTTTTTGTTGTACGGGTTTGCCAGAGACAAAATGTGTAATTTTCAAAAACAAAATACATCTCAGTCAGTGACAGCCTCCTGATTGCACTATAAAACCTCAAACAGTTTGTATAGGATCAAACAGTACTGTCGATAACGCTGAGTGCTGCATGATCGGACTTCAATGAACCAGTCAAAGTTCTCTGGCTCCAGGCTGCAGGAGAGGAAGCCAGTGGGCTTCTGGTCAGCTGCAGTGTGATGCAACAGGGCTAATAAAATGACTTATGACAAGCTAATGCAAGCAGTTCTTCTTACAGCTGAATCTGAGAACAGGTGCACAGCGGCAGGGCACAAGCAGACCGGGAGCCTGTGTGTGTTAGCTATCAGAACAGGTCATGCTTATATATTTCTGAGCAGAGCTGGACTGGAATGAACTTGGCTTATGTCCAGTGATGATGTAAAACCTGACCGTAGGAATAATCCACATAAATGTCCGGGTTTAAGGTGCTGTGACATCATCCTGGGTCCCTTCACTTTGTCTGATAGACTAATAAGAAAGGTTTACAGTAAGAGTGAAAGACAGGCAAAATGGAGTGTTTAATGGTGTGTATACTTCTGTGTGTGTGTGTGTGTGTGTGTGTGTGTGTCTGTGTGTGTGTGTGTGTATGAGTCTCTGTGTCCTATGAGATTACCTTGACGATCACCAGAGCAAAGTGTTGGCAGAGTGGGACACATTATAACAGATAAGGCTCATAAAAGTGGA
>JAVGWO010000027.1:8315258-8337758 GCA_034509495.1 Acestrorhynchus altus | reverse complement strand
CAGGAACACATTTATAGTTAGTATAAGCAGCTGTTAAGATGTATATCAACAGCATAAACAACCGACACTGATGTACACACACACACACACACACACACACACACACACACACACACACACACACACACACACACACACACACAAGCTTAGAGAAGGCTTGGGACTGGAAGATCAGTGTTCAAGACCTGTACTTTGACTGAGCAAGGCTCAACAAATTCATCCACTGCTTCTCTGTAGAAACCAATTTTCTCAATGTGTGTGTGTGTGTGTGTGTCCACTGCCATGAACAGGAGGCTGAATAAATGCAGATGTTGAATATGAAACAGAGCAATGTTGTTTTGTGCGATGGCGATAAAGAGCTTTCACACCTTTCATGTTAGGTCTGGACCTTCTGACTACCCAGTTGGGTCAAAACTAAAAGAGTGAGATGTAAAAGTATTGTGTGCCAACAAACCCGGGCGTCTGGACCAACAAACCCAATTTTTGGTTTGGACAGTGGTGATCTCAGTCATATGAACTGAACAATGGTTTCGTTTGTTTGGATGGTTCAGACCAGCTACGGGAAGTTCAGACAGGCTTCTTTTCTCATTGCTGTGTGGATTTGATTTGGCATTCAATAACAAGAGTCTTAGTAAGGTCATAATGTTGGATGATCACCATGTCTGCCTCATCTCAACCCCCCCAACCCAACTCCAAAGGTACTGGATGGAGGTCCACATTCCAGAGAACACAGTTCCACTGATCCACAGCTCAGTGCTGGGTGGCTTTATTGCCCTCTAGCCTCCCACATTAGGCATGTTACCAATAACACTCTGTTTGACTACAGTACTTCTACAGGGACTATACAAGCTGTGTGTGCATTTGCACATCAGTGTCAGCAATGGGTGCAACTTGAAGTAGCTGAATGCATTTATTAGAAGGTTATCTACAAACATTTGGCATACAAGCATGGACAGATAAAATGAACCCACGCCAGGTGTGAATAGACCCCATTGCTTGTTTACAGAGCAATGGACCGTGTTCTAGAAGTCTGATGGGGCTCCATCTACTTTGCATATCGTGGAATTGGGGATGAGGTGGGCGGTCACTGAATACAATCAAATCCTCAAATCAATGCTCCACAATTTAGTAAAAAGTCTCTCTGGACAGTAAAGACAATTACTCCAACAAAAGCAGGATGAACACTTTAACACCCTTGATTTTTTGGACAGAAGATGCAGTTCTCTTGTATGAAAATGTGGAACAGAAACCAAACGAACTGGATCACGTGTCTGGCCGGGAACACATATCAGGGAATCTCCTGTAGCACTCAGTAGGTGTCATTCCCAACTTCATGACATGCAATTTGCAAAGTCTCTCTCTCCCCCTCCTCCCTCCCTCCCTACCTCCTCCACGTTGTTGTGTTTCCACCACAGAACAAACACCACTGCCTTTTGCCTTCTTTTCTCCTGATTTTCACACAGTGTTTTCACTAAAAATGTCACAGTGTATTCAAATACATATCTACAGCTGCTCCTTTGTGTGTGTGTCAATGAGCTAATACATTCAGCATTCACACAGGAATTAAAGCATACATTCTTGGGGTGGGGTATATATGAGGGGGTGTTGTGAATTCACACCACTGCAATATTTTTCTAAATGTCAGCAGTGAGACTACAACTCCACACACACACACACACACACACACACACACACACACACACACACACACACACACACACACACACACACACACTCACACACTCACTTATACAGCTCTCAACATCTATCTCCCCCCGCAACCTCTATCATTCCATCTTTTCATCTATACTTGCTCTCTCTCTCTCTCTCTCTCTCTCTCTCTCTCTCTCCACTCTCTCACCTTCCATATAAGGTAAGAGCTTGTGGCAGTGTGAAGGCTTACAGGCTCCACTTCTATATGTCAGATGGAGCCCTATGGGAGATGACTGTCAGTCATTCAAATTGACTTTTCTACACTAAAGCACACTAAGGCAACACTGGCTCTGGGAAATTCCACAGAAACGCCTCACCACTTACCCAATACTACCCATCATAATACGTACTCCTTACAAGTGACTCTTTGACTCTTTGTCCTTGTTTACACGCTGCATTGCTTACATACTGCCCCGCATTTCATTATACTCAAGGTTGCTAAGCCCAGCAGAAATACCCAGCCCAAAGAGAGTTTTAAGCTGCAGTCCAGAAGCTGAAACTAGTTCAAAATATGGGTTTGGAAGCAATAAGGAACCAGATGTGAACAATCTAGAAAGTGCGTCTCCTGATGGACCTGTAGAATGATTTTCCAGCTATATTGGTTCCCACTGGTTGTTATGGTATCCCAGGTGGTTGCAATGGTGTTATGTGTCCTATGGGATCCAAGGTTGGTTGGCATGTTGCTACAATTGGTTGCTAAGTGCTGTTGCCATGGTATCCCAGGAGGTCGCCAGGAGGATACTACATTGTGCTGCTGTGGTTATCCTGTTACAGTTCTGCATTCTCTGCTAGCTGACACACATTGCCACTAACTTGCTGACCGTGGAATTATCATTGCTTCCAAAGGGTTTGGTACATTTGCTCTGACATTTGCGAAGCACTGTGTGGGCGGTCACTGACTTGTCTCTTGACGAGGCCCAACATGTCCACAGGACAGCACTGGCTCTTTTTTCCTCTACATGTTAACGCAGTAATACGTTGTTTGCATTTGTGCCACGTGTAAAATGCTGATATATCACCTTAGTTATAGCATGTTTAAGCTTAGCCAGGTTTGGCAGATGAACTGCATATCTGGCAACCATGCATACATAATATGTCCAAAAGTATTCAGACACAATGAATTCAGTGAACGCACTGCTTACAGAGGTATTCAACTGTACACAAACACACTCATGCACATTGTGCACTGTGAACAGAATATGATGCCCTGGAGCAGCTACACATGAGCTGACAGTGACAGGAAACACAAATCCTCACTGCACCATCACACACAAATCTTCCACCATCCAGTGTAAAACCTTCTCAGATGAGATATTAACTACAAACTACACATGCTGCTACAGTACAAAAAGTATTGGGACACCTACTCAATTATTGTTTCTTCTAAAATCAAGTTTATCCTGCTTTTGTTGAAACTGTCTCTGCTGTCCAGGAAAGTTTTTTTTTTGTTGCAATCAAGATTTTGTTTCGATTGCATTCAGCAAATCTAAAGCATTAGGCATGCTGTTAATCTGCTCCAGAGAGTGGTATTCTAATGGCAATACTTCCCTACATGGACTAGAAAAGCTATGTGTGTGCATTGCGTGCAACTTAAAGTATGCGAATGCATTCATTAGAAGGGGTGTCCACAAACATTTGGACACATAATGTACATGTATTAATGAAAGTAATGCAAAATACATGCATTACAGAGCGAGTGAATCTGATTCTGCCGCTCACTGAAGGGGTGGTAGTGCGAATTTTAAATAGAACACACACACACACACACACACACACACAAACACTCACACAGTCCACAAAGACGGTGCATAAGTGAATGTGACTGCGTTTTTTACTAAGCAATTTCTGCCTCTCATTCAGAAACACACACGCAGTCACACATGTGCACACAAATGCAGGCAAACCACATGAATGCACATGTGTGCAGCGTGTGTCACAGCGTCTTATATTAAGCAGGTCGTAAATCTCATTTTTGTTAATTAGACAGAAATGGAGGTTAGAGGTAATGCTGCCAGCAGCTTTACACATTTTAACACTCTAAAATACACTGCTTGTTTTAAGCAGCAGTGTGTGTGTGCATGTGTGTGTATGTCTGTTTGCGTGTATAATGACAAGTGTGTGGCATGAGGGCTGCAGCACCGAACTCATAAGTGCTACCACAATGGCACAAAAAAGGCGCCACAGGTAATGGACTCCACACCACCTGGCTTCTAATTCACTCAACTTCCCATACATGCTTGTACACCCCCACACACACACACACACATACATATATACACACTGGGGCCAAATTTGGGGTGGAGTGGGCTTAATTATTAGTCATAAGAAAGGAATAGCAGTAAGGTTTTAAAGTAAGGTGCAGAAAAGAGAGAGTGAAGTGCTACATATTGAGACAAAGAACACACACACACACACACACACACCACACTACCTTCTCTCTCTCTCTCTCTCTCTCTCTCTCTCTTCAAATACATGCACACACTGTCAGTGTCAAATAAGGCCTCAGCCTGGACTCTGACAAGCTGTTGTTGGGATGGAAAGAAAGCTGTACAAACTGGTTTAACCTACTCGATAAAGCTGTGGCCTAGCATGGATATTAACTTTAGACTCAATCCAGAGGGGGCTTAACCCCAAATTCTGTCTAACCAAGGCTGACCTTCGACCCACCCCCCTTCCCTGACCTTTCTGCTTATCAGTTTCTTTACAATGACCCCCACATTAGCTCCCACCCCCAAAACACTCCTGCACACAGACACACACACGTCACACACACACACTGCAAATTAGATAATAAGATGCCAAGCCCAAGCTGTGATTTTAAATGAGAGTTCACTGCCAAACAGATTTAATCAAAGTGTAGTCAATCAGCCTTTGGTTTGCTGTGTAGTTTGACAATTATATATATTGTTGAATTCGGGACATGTGTTTTTGTAGTTGTTTGCTGGACTTTTATGTGAGGCCTCACTAAAAATATGTCAGCATTTGATTTACTTCAGCAATAACAGAGATACTGGAGATCAAGGTGAAGGGACATCACCTTCTACCATCTCCAACTCCCAAACTCATCCCAGGAAGTGACAATGGAACAGATTATTATAGAGTTACATCATCTTTATTCCACAGTTACCTATTTTTCCATTTAGCCCAAGCCTGGCATTAGATATGGTGCCAAAAGATTCATGCTCATCTGCTCCAGAGACATAACATCCTGTTGATCAGCTGACCAGTCATACTGTTTACTTTTACTTATGCATATGTAAATTCTTTCCAACAAATATTTATTGACAAAAATCTTTATTAATCTTTATTTAGTGAAGTGAGAATGTTGGATGATCACTCCACGTCATCCGCAACTGCCCAACAAATGCCAAAATACTGGATGGAGCATCATCATTCCAGAGTACAGTTCCACTACTTCCCAGGTCAATGCTGGGGGCTTTATACCCTAAGCCACACCTGACATTTGGCACAGTGCCTGGCATTCATGTCTTCATGTTTATTAACGCCAGGATACCTCTCTAACGAATGATTCATTGCACCCTTTGTTGACACAGATGTGCAAATGCACACACACACACACACACACACACACACACATTACATATTAGCCATTACTAATAGCTTGAGCCACAGCCACACACACACACACACACACTCACACACACATACACACATACACTCACACTCACACTCCCTCCCTCTCCCATTGCTTGCCTCCACACTTTGCTTTCCCCATCTGAGAAAACAGCAGTGAGATAAGAGGCAGCCTCTGCAGTGATGGTGCAAATACTCAATTCAACGCCGATTTAACGTTGATTCAATGCTGGAGATAGGCAGGGCCTGCAGCGGTGGGAGATAAAGCCCACAATGCAGGCCGGACACACGTTTGTCCAGTTAGTATCAAATCTACGATCTTGCCACAACATTTTCAACCCAGATAAAGAAGCAGCATTGGACAATGCAGCAAGGAAGAAAGGGAGTGCTTTAAATGTGTGTGTGTGTGTGTGTGTGTGTGTGTGTGTGTGTGTGTGTGTGTGTGTGTGTGTGTGTGTGTGTGTGTGTGTGGATGTCATGGAAAGAATGGGTTAGTGAAAGTGGAAGCTAATGATTAGGATGCGATTAGAACAAGAGAGAGGTTAATTTACTGTGGTTTAGTGAGAGTGAGAGCTTATGAGATTAGAGTAGAGAAGGGGGTCATAGGGTGTTTCTGCTAGAGTGTGAAAGATAGATGGATTGATAAAGAAAGAAAAAGAAAGTGGAGGGACATGGTGGGAAAAGGGAAAGAACCTGTAAGAGCTGAGAGACAGCCACAAGAATGTGTCAGAGAGAGAGAGAGAGAGAGAAAGAGAGAGAGAGAGACAGAGAGAGAGAGAAATGAGGGAGGTAGAGGGGAGGAAAGGAAGAGTGCAAAAGGGAGGGAAGGAGGGGAGTGAAAGCGGCAGAGCAAAGAGGTTCAAGCCAAAGTCAATTGAACAACTAATGTGAATCGATTTGTAGCCTCTGATGGGCTCTTGAGGGAGGGAGTGACATTTTGCAAGCAGATTTTATTATTTTATTATTTTATTATTGAGGAGAGTGAGAAGGACCATGGCTGATTCAACACAGGCAGCTGGGCCTTTCAGCCAGAGGAGAAATGAGGTGCGTGTGTGTTCAGGGACAAGTGTGTAGGGGTGTGTTTGTGTGTGTGTGTGTGTGTGTGTGTGTGTGTGTGTGTGTGTGTGTGTGTGTGTGTGTGTGTGTGTGTGTGAGATTGGGCATGCATGTATGTGTGCATGGGGACAATCAGAATTATTTATTGTGTCTGAGTGAAATCTGGTGGCCCTCAGAGCTTGCCTGGAGCGAGGGAGAAGTGGGGGGAAATAAGGGAGAGAGAGTAAGAGAGAGAAGGATGCTCAATTAAAAATTTAAGAGTTTTAAAGCGAGATCCACCCAGCAGCCAGGGGCACTGCTCCCAGCAAAGGGGGGGTGTTAGAGGGGTGATAGAGAAAAAGGAAGAGATGTACTATAACATAAGGGTGGATTAATTAACTGCACGACGAAGCAGTAATAAAATATCAATAAATGGTTTGTCTCAACTAATTATTAATGACAACTTAAGATATTATTAAGTATTATTAAATTATTGAGTAATAAAATGAATTTACACTTACTAGTGCTTCTCAAAAAATTGGAATATTGTGAAGAAGTTCATTCCATGTCCATACTTCATATTTACGTTAAAGTGTTCGACATATATTTGTGTTACATATTTTTCACAATATTCTTATTCATTGAAATATTAATCAATATATAATATATATACTTGAAGATCCACAATTATGTGATCTCATTTTACGCACACACTCAGCACACTGACACACACACCGGCAAGAACTGCAGCCAGAAGTCTTGATTTTGGAAGAAACAACGAACAGGCAGGTGTCCCAATACTTTTAGCCATACAGTGTAGTTTAATTATCATTCCTATTGTTAGATATAGGTAGAGAGTACGCTGTGCGCAATTGGGTGCCCAGATTGGGGGAGTGCTGGCAGTTTACCAACACAAACTGTGCAGCAAACAGATGAGCTTCTGTCTCTACATCTACAGGGTGGACCAACTAGGTAGGAGTGTCTAAGAGAGTGGACAGTGAGTAGACAGTGTTTAAACACTCCAGAAAATCACAGCCTGACCCAGTGACCCACCAACCCATATAATACCTCTCTGTGTGACAGATGGACCACAGATGGACTCCAGTCTGTAATCATAGAACTACAAAATGCTCCTGTATACAGGGAAGAGAGAGGAGAGAGAAATGGAGGAGATGCAGACAAAGGGAGTTAGACAGGAGGTACATGGGACACATGGGCAGAGTTATAAATCATCGTGACCTGCTTGTTTTCCATCCTTGCATTTTGTTTTTTTCTTCAGGTAATGAAACTTCAATAAGTCAATAAACTGACAATTAGCACACACACACAGACACACACACACACACACACACACACACACACACACACAGGATGAGAGAGGGTGTGTGTGTGTGTGTGTGTGTGTGTGTGTGTGTGTGTGTGTGTGTGTGTGTGTGTGTGTACCAGTAACTCAGAGAGAGATACAGAGAGTGAGATTTTAATGTGCAACTCTTCAAGGATGAATGATTCGAAGACAATCAGATAATCTGTCACACTCCCACACAAGCAGAGACGCCTGCACAAACACACACACACACACACACACACACACACACACACACACACACACACACACAAATGAACACCACTCACCCTCTCTCGGGGGTGACAGAGTGAGAAATTAAATTTTTCTGATGAGAAACTTGTTTTCTCACTCCTTCCTTTCCCCTCCCTCCTTTTTAATTTATTCACTTATTTATCGAGCATTTGTTTATTCAGTCGGAGAAATTAAAACAGTGCAGTCATGTGGACTGCCTCACACTGCACAGATACCTAGATTACTGAAGGACAGAGATATGGAAACACACTTCCTCACACACACACACACACATGCACACACACACATGCACACACACATACACACATGCAGCACACACACACACAATAACACAGACAAGTGTTCTCCTAACCTTTTTCTTTTTCTCATAATGTTTTTAAAGCAAAGTTGCTCCGCAACAGCTGCTATAGACGTCATATCAAACTGCACAAGCACTTCCCTTGTTTATTAGTGGGCTAAGGTGCAGTGTGTGTGTGTGTGGTGTCTGTGTCTGTGTGTGTGTGTGTGTGTGTGTGTGTGTGAGAGAGAGAGAGAGAGAGAGAGAGAGAGAGAGAACAAGCAGAAACAAGAAATAATGAGAGACGAGAGAACAAGCAGATATGAAAGATGAGAGTGTGAAAGTGAGAGCATAAGAGACATATAAAGAGAGTGGGTAAATGGGGAGAGAGAGGAAAAGAAGATAAGGAGGAGAAAAAGGGGAAGAGATTGATAGATAGAATAAGAAAAAAATAAGAAATCGTGAGAGAGAGACAGAGCATAAGAGAGAAATAAGAAAGAGGGGGAGCGAGAGGGATGTGTGAGAGAGAAAGCATAAGAGAGAGCAGGAGCATGAGATAATGATGGAGAAAAGAGAAAGGGGAGGTGAAAGATGAGCGAGTGCATAAGAAAGTGAGTGAATGAGGAGGTGAGAGAGGAGAAAAAAGATTTGAGTGAAAGAGTGAGACAGAAAGAGGAAAGAGAGAGAGAGAGAGGGAGAGAGGGAGAGAGCCTAACATCATCAAATGTAATCCAGCAGTCATGTAATACTCAGGAAGTGAGGGGACGGTCTGTGCCAGTGTTCACACCTCAAGGCCTGCTAGACTGCTTTCATCGTGGGAGTCAGGAAGCAGCAACCAGCTGGCATGAACACGCACGCGTCCAGAGGCCTCTCTGTGAGAAGTTGCCCCACAGGAGCTGACTGGAGTCAGGTTACACACGCACACAGCACACACACACACACACACACACGCACACACACACACACACTGTGGAAAGGTAAGCTGCTGCTTAAGATTAAAAGACTAAATTAATCTCAGAGCAGTCTTTAAATCTTTATCTCCAATCTAGTGTGATTTCTCCTCTCCGCCTCAGCAGCAATATAATTTTGGTAATAGTCATGTTTTCCTTCTAAATCCATAAACTATTCACTCATGTACGGCTGGTCCATACAGGGCAATAGCCAGCAGACATTGAATATACAAACAAACTACCAATTTAGGAGTAGCAGGACTCTGTTGCTGGCATATGTTTGGAAAAGGTTGGCACATAGTTATCAGCACTGCTTCAGCACAAGTTTTAATTATCCAGTCCTGTAGATCATCAGGAAACGTACACTAAATAGAAGACCTGGCCTACAGAGAAGCATGGAGGGTAGGTGTGGTGGAGGGTGAGATGGATGCAATTCAATTAATTAATTATAGGAGACAACATCATAGCTGAAGCTTTATGTCACCTTCCAGTAGGACAATGATCTCATGATTTCAGAAGAAGTCCTGGAAGATCCTGGATTGGCTGTTACTGTCTCCTGGACTTGCACTCCATGAAAATAATCAATGAATTGTCCTTTAACCACCCCTGGCAATTGATTCAATATAAACAAAAACATAAGCGTTTTCATTGTGGCCTACTATTTTGTGTGATATATCTATACTTTAAACAGACCATATCTAATAACAAAAGATCATGCTTTGTCCATGGGTATTCTTACCAGCCCACGATTCTGGAACCCCTGACCAGGATGAACAGCCAAGTAGACAGAGAGATGCAAATATATGAATTGTTATTTAAATATTTATATTTAGAATTTAGATTCTTCACCCATACTCCTACAAAGTTTGTCACTTTGTTGATCCATAAATTCTAGTGCTCCTCTAGTGGTTAGAAATGTAGCTATGTCTGTAACTCCACTCCTCTGGGATGATGAAAACTTTGCCTCTAGGATGTCAAAAAGAGCAACATATGAAGTAGAACTTAACCTGCTCCTCCTCACTGCTTTCTCCCATCCTCTTCACCAAGCCCCCTCCTCTGCAGGCTCATTCTGACCCTAACTTGTATTTCTTCCTCCTGCTGATACAGAGGGTGACTTACACTTTAAAGAGTGTGAGCAGCCTCCACCCACTCTAGAACATTTGCAATGAGGGGTTAAGAATGAGCCCAAGTGAGGTGGGGCCGCATGAGGAGTCATGTGGCGGCCTCGTGGAAGAGCAAGCAGGGCAGAAAGTAGCCAGTCAGAGGTCTCTCTGTTTCCTTTAGAAATATCACTTGTTACACCCACAAGGGATTTGAGAAAATGGTCACTGGGTCATGACTGGTGTACGAGAATTCATGAATTTTTACTGTATGGCCATTTCATAAAAAGCATTCTAAGGAAGGTCTGTGAACTGAAGCGTGTGTTTTTGTCTGGGAGTTGGATACACATTTTGTATACATTTTTTTGGATTCAGCACCATAGTAAATATATTTTTATAAGGAGAGAATATGACTTCTTATTTGTTGTAATTCATCACTGAATAACCTAACTGTTGCATTGCTCTGCTTTTTGCTGTGAGGTGAAAGGCTGGAATTCCTCTCTGCCCTGGCTGTTTCTAGTGAGCAAAGAGAGCATAGTTATCACCACTTCCAGTTTAATAAACAGAACGTGAAACGTTTTACTCCAAAACACCATCAAAATGTAATTGCTTTTAATAATTATACTCAAAATATACTCATGCTATTATCTCTTCTCCCTGTCTTTGACAGAGACATGTGGCTGTCTTGGTGTTCTCACGCCCACGCCATCCCAGCACACACTAGGCTCTGGTAGAGTGGGCAGACGCTGTGCAAATAATGACACCCCTCTGTTTGATGGCACGTGTCCTTTTCCACTCTCTGTGATCTCACTCTGTGCCATTAAAGTGGCACGTGTAGGCGCAAAGGGGCGGTGCCAGGCTTTTGAGTGACAGTGGCGTGGGTTGCTGCGGTCACGCTCAGGCCAGTGCTGGAGCCTGTTAATGGCTGGGCGCCTGCACGCCCTGACGGTTGATTGGAGAATGCTATGTTATGGCCTCAAGGCGTGGTGGACAGCCCCATGTCCGACAAGCTGTTTCTATTTACTTTGACAAGCACTGCGCTTCACCACCAGCAAACGCTTCGTCGCCTCTTTCTCCCCACCCCAGCCACAGGGCCTTCATGTGGTATGGCTGCCTGGTCGACACCTCAGCTCCTGGAGCTCTTCACCGTTGATTGACGGCTCCTGTTTAAACAAGGTGCAGAGCAGCTCATTCCGTTATTGATCAGTGCTAGTAAAACCAGTAATCAAATGTGCTGTTAGTGGTGATGGGATTTGAGTTTATTCCCCCCAGTCCTCTCTCGATGGCTCAGACGGAATAACAACATCTGCTTTAACCATCAATCTCTTATTGATCACCTGCTCAAGTCCCACATCCAAAGTCACCCATTGACTTTATGTTCTGTTTGATCCCCAACGGAGAGAGGGCACATTACTGTCAGTTTATGGATGAAGCAGCTCTGGTGGAGGCCAATAGTTAACCAATACCTCTTTGATTTGTATGAGACAAAGTGAGTCAGATTTATAAGCCAATCCCAGCCCCCTGTCTAGACAGTTCGTGAACCAATTAGTGTGATTTATTAATGTGTAAATGTCCAACTTATTAATCAACTCATCCAAGGGCACGGGTCACAAACAGTGAGGTTTGACAAACGGCCAACATGAAGTAATTCAGAAGTGAAAGCAAGTAGTTTCCACCAATTAGCATGATATAATTACTTGCTAATTGGTGCCTTCTAGCTTACTTCTTGTTAGTCGTTGTAGCATGTAAATTTGATTTCAGTCCAATTATTTCTTTAAATGCGTACAGCCGCAATGCACCATAATGGTTAAAACAACCGAGTGCTGAGTACAGAGAAACAAGCAGCCTAGGAATCAGCCTTGTCAAATCAAAGGACATCAAGGCAAATATGACAACTGTCTTTACTCAAAAATGCGCTCCATCACTAAAGATACTTCTACATGCCACAGAAAGCTGTCAGCCAGTATGGGCTCAGCAAACTCTAAATTATTAATGCTGCTACCTGTGCACGCCCACATTTGCAGTTTATCTACCCATTCTTTGTCAACTAGCATCTCTCCTGGGTGTCAGAGGACAAAACACACAGAGAGAAACAGTCTTTTTTAGGTGTGCTCACAGTGCACAGAAAGCCACGGACATCTTAATACAATAAAAAAAAAGCAAAATAAACATAATTATCCTGATCATTATAATTATCTGCTGCCCTGTGGTCCTGTTATGAATTATTCATTTGGTATTTAATTAAATGGATGTGTGTGTGTGTGTGTGTGTGTGTGTGTGTGTGTGTGTGTGTGTGTGTGTGTGTGTGTGTGTGTGGGATGATGAAGGGATAAAAGAGGCAGTAGTAGTGAAGTGGGAGAAATTAGTCCTTTCACCCAGTGTGTTCCCACATGAGAACTTAAGTAGAAAACTTCATATGCGAGCATGAGACGAGAGAGAGAAAGAGAGAGAGAGAGAGAGAGAGAGAGGGAGAGAGAGGGAGAGAGAGAGAGAGAGAGAGAGAGGGTTGAGGGGAGCCATTATACATTATACATTCATGTTTTTTCCCAATGGCTTAAACATGTGCAGCATCATTCAGCTACACTCCATTTTTCCAAAACTCCACACACACACAAATCTACGAACTGGTGACCAGTTTACCCAAACATCACAAATCTCTGTCAAAGGCCACTTTCTAAAAACTGCATGACCTCTTTCTGACCTTAAACACTTATAGAAACTGATAAACACAGTCACACAGCGAGCAGAAATGTCTGTCAAGCTACTCTTTCGAGATGGATTTTAACACTGTAGAGTATGAATGAGCAGTTTTGTTTGGATTTTGTGGATTTGTGAAAGCAGAATCATCTTTGTGTATTTAGTTTGGCTAACATGGCATGCATTTTTGGACATTAAGCAAAATCGCAAACATGTCCTTTCGTTTCCTTGATACACTATGAGTCAGTTTCTCAGACATGTAATAGACATAGCTGCCCTACACAGCATTCTGAATGGACCTTCTTGGTTGAAAGGAAAATATAGATCAAGACTAGGCTTAATCATAGTCTTGGAAACCTACCCTTAAAATCTAAGTATCCAGCTACTTACTGTGCTCCTGACACAGGCATTCAGTTGCATGCACACAGTTTCTATAATCTCTACAGAAAAGCACTGTGAATAGAATGGACCAATGGAGCAACTGGACACGATCCTAAGACTAAATCCACATGTCTGGATATTTTTAAAAGCAGATTTCCCTCCATCCATTTTTGAAAATAGGTTCATCCACATGGAGATAAAAATGTTTGCACAAGCATGTTAGCCCTCAATACCTCATGAAGAGAGATATCTGCGCTTAGTGGGCCGTTACATGTCTTTTTCTAGGCTTCATAACTCAGGAACTGAGTAACCTATAGATATGATACACATATCATAACAAACTACAATTCAAATGCAAGAGGATCCTTCCAGTGCTTTATTCCTGCTCTGTCCACGTGTACATGCCCAACCTGCATACAGACTCCAGCTGATCAATGATAGGGGGTGGGGCTGATGCTGTCACTATTTGGGTTATAGACACAATGAGATGCTCACTTTCTTTGTTCACTTTCTTCGTGCTGTGTTCAAATTTCAGAATAAAAGTCCTGAGGGATAATACTGATACATTAATATGAAAAATAGTAAAGCACATTGAAGTTGTTTATAGTACATTTTTGTTCAAAACAAGGTCATATTCATACAAATATTTAAATTCTGTTATTATTTTACATCTCAAATGAAGACAAATTGAGCATCAATATCTGTCATGTGTGACTGTCTCCTATAAATACTATTCAAATGTTTTGGCAAATAAGACCATGAACAATGGGGAAAACACAGAAATCCCAGATTTCTCATCACTCCCTATAGAGTATACTATGCAAGTCACAACATTATCTAAGTAAATAAAACATTTTTACATTAATTTGTATGTTCAAATCTAAAGTCTAGAAGGAAGACATTATGCATTATGCAATATAAGGAGTAAGGAGGTATTTTAGATTCAGCCACAAACATGCATGTGTTTTAACATCAGCTCTTTTATAAAGCTCCATTTTCCTCATCCACATGCCAAAACTGAAGTGCTTTCATGTGGACAGGAGACCAAAACACACATAAACCTCCATTTTTAAAATGATCTGGATACGTGTGAATGGAGCCCAAGTAAAGTCACTAAGCCCAGTGCCAAATATCAGTAAGATCATTATATACCCCCTTTTATTGGGTTGAGTTCCAACATCTAGTGTACAGTCTTCCCAGAGACAGATACTGCAGCTAACTCCCTATTTTCACACACAATTTCAGAAGAAACGTGGTGTGCATACTTCTAGTGTGAGGTCTTTTGCATTCTGACTGAAAAAAAAAACCTGAAACGCTGAAAGAACCCATAACTTCCCAGTATTTGCCTTTAAACTCTGCTCTCCTGACATCAAAAGTGTATCACCACTCTGAGCTATGTTGGCGTAGACCTGGCCTCTGCCTTTAGTGCTTCCTACGCCAAGCTATTCTGGCCTATATTGCTCCTGTTATGGAAACCTTGTGGCACATTACAGCCGTACAGAAAGTCACAGGGTACTTTTTATTGGGTTTAATACTTCAGCTGAAACCTCAGCACACACAAAGCACAACCTCAAGTCACCCTGTTCCCACTGAAAGCCTCTGTAAATCACACATATTGCAGTTTTGTCTGCTGGCTGTTTTTACAGTTCTCCCCACTCGGGGAGAGTGTGGGGGTAAGCACATATATGTGTGTCTGTTTATCCTGGGCTGCTAAAATCATAGCCCAGCTTGCACTATAACAACATTACAGTCCATTCACTTCATTAGGCATCAGTGGGATTGTGGCCGGCTTCATTATGGCCTAATGGCATTTGGTGGCTTGTGGTAATCAGCCTCAGGGGAATCCCCTCAACTCCAGCCTTTTCTCTAGCATCAGCGGACATTCAGCCCTGTCAGCATACTCAACAATGCATTAGGCTACACACCAGCAAAGAGGCACTACAGCAGGGTGGACGATTCATTCAACCTCCATTTGAAGCTGACCCAATGCTCCCACACAAGGCCCTGATGAGGTATGTAAATATTGCTTCAGCTGCAAAATGTATCATTCACTCCTCAGCTCATACAGTCCATCCAGAAATACAGTTCCAAACCTAAAAACAGCTCATTTTGAATTCACTGATTTTGTGATATCATCAAAAAAACAAACAAAAAACATCCACCTATTAAATCTCAGCATGCAATTATATCTCAGGCAGATGTAAATGTAAATTTTAATATTGCCTAATAAAAAGGTGCTCAGGGGTTATTTTGGATAGTGTACCTCTTGATGTGTCTGTACAGACTGCAGAGGGAGGTGAAGGTGAGTATCACAGTTTCATTTTTTTATCAGCTATTGTCGGAACCTGATCAGTTTGAGTCAATGACCAGTACATACTAAATACAGGAGCGGCCTACACAGTACCGACTACAGCATCCACTACTAGAGTTCACTCAGAGTTGTGTTGAAATAATTTCAGTTTCATTACAGTTACATTTGCTATATTTCAATTTTTCAATTTTAAATTTAAAAAAATTTCAACCAACAGAGCATGGGTAATAATTTAAAACACAAAAATAATAGAAATACCTATTTTTAAACTGGGCCCAAATGGCTACCAGTTAATTATGAATAATAGATGTTTTGGAACTCTGTTTCTTCTAATGATTCCTTCTCCTTCTAATGGTTCTAATGGCCTGTTTTTTCCCCCTTAAATCAGCTTCTCTAAGGTAAGGTGCACATAGACCCACTGAGCTTGCACACAGGGGATTTTGTCACACACATACACACTATGGGGTAGTGAGCACACTATGGGGTAGTGAGCACACATGCCCGGAGCATTGGGCAGCGGTGCCCAGGGAGCAGTTGGGGAGTTAAGTGGTGGCGTTAACTTCAGCCATGCCCTGACAGTTCAGGGATTTGAACTGGCATCCTTCCAGTCACAAGGCTGGTTCCCTAACCACCAGGCCAAAGCATTGTAGAATAAAATTAAAAAGTTTATTTTATATGCCTGTAAATACTAAAACAAAATAAACCAGTCATGCGGAGTGGTCTTTTATCTTTCTCTAGAGCTGTATGGACAAAAGCTTTGGGACACCTGATCTTTCCTTGTTTCTTCTGAAATCAAGGCAATAAAAAGAGTTTGTCCATTTTTATACTGATAAACTCTAGTCCAAATGTCTCTAGTAGTGCTGTGAAGCACTACTGTGAAAATTTGATTGCATTCAGCCACAAGAGCCTTAGTGATGTAAGGATGTTGAATCATCATCACCCCACCTTCCCCCCAACTCATCCCAAAAACACTGGATGGAACACCATCATTCCAGAACACTGTCCCACTCCTCTACAGCTCAATAGCGAGTGGCTTTATACCTCTCTAGCCCATGCCTGGTGGAAAGAATGGGGCCAGCAGGTTGATTTTTATCTGCTCCAGAGAGTCATATTCTATTGCCTGTATGTCTCTACAGAGACTAGGCAAGCTGTGTGTGCATTTGCACATCTGTGTCAGTAATGGGGGGAATGGTTGAATTCATTAGAAGGGGTGTCCACAAACATTTGGGCATATAGTGTATTTTAGGCACCTCCAGAGTGTCAGTACAGACACTATTTAATCCATAAACACCATAATCCATTAATTTATTTATTTTTTCCATGAAGAAACAGTTTGCAGCCAGCCATGCTGGCATCAACCTAAACACAACGCAGATTAGCTCACTGTCTGAGCTCCTGAGGTTCCACACACGCTCACATACACCCCAAGACAGAAAGAAGAGCTTAGTGCAACAGTACAGTAGAGCATGTCTTTACATGAAGATGTATATCGACTACTTATAGATGGATATGTTCATTCAGTAAGCCATAAGTGATGAAGGGCATTAGAATGATAACAGTGTGCACACCCACACACACACTTTCACCACACATACACACACTCACAAAAACAACACACAATGCCACACAATACCAAGCTCAAGGTTCAGAAGCCCCAGGGTGCTTGGGTGGGTCTGAGGCTCAAGACAGCTAATGCTTTTGGCTCTAATGCCTCATTACTAAACCAACTCTTTCCAAAACACACACACACACACACACACACACACACACACACACACACACACACACACACACACACACACACAAACACACACACACACTACCACTTGCCCCGGTCCAGCTGGGGCTCCTGTACTGTCAGGCTGGCAGACTTTAAGATGCCCAGGTGGCACAGGAAGCCCTGGAACCATGCCTAGACTGGCACACATTCACACACACACATGCACACACACCCACACACACACACTACACTGCACTACTCTCACCCTTTCTCTCTCACTACTGCACAAAGAAAACCAGCACTTTACCTTCACACAATTAGCACGGCACACATTGCTAGGGGCGCAAAAGGAAATTAGTTTTTTTTTTTGGCGGAAGGAGTAGTGGTGGGGTGGTGGAGAGGGCTGAGTGTATGAGGAGCAGTGGGGTGTCAGAGGGGGCTGAGCATGTGAGGAGGGGTGATGCAGCTGAGGAGGTTTAGCGGGTGGAGATGTGGTGGGGTGGTGATGGGAGTTAAGGGGTGGTTGGGTGAGTGGGTGTAGGGAGGGAGATTAGTGAGGCAGCAGGGGTTATGCTTGGAAGAGGAAATACAATGTGTGATATATAAGTATGTAGTGCAGAAGGTAATCACTCTGTGCCCATACAACAGCCTCGTTCCCACACACTGGCTGGGCCAACGGGCGCTCGTGCTTGCCCTACTCCTCCACCGCCGTCGTGCTGTCACGCGTAATTAGGGGGAGACAGGGGGCTGCTCACAAAGGAAACACTTCATGAAGGAGGCAGCATTTAAAACCTACTAATTGGCTGTTGTGTGGCTGCTTTTCAATGGCACAATGTAGAAAGTCTGATTTAATGGGATTCAATTAAAAGGATCGCTGGGCGATTTATTACAAATGAGCAAAATGTGCAGAATCTCACAAATTACCACAAATAAATGTTTGTCATAAAAGAAATCGCACAAAGAACAAACCTTTAAAGGGGGGAGGTGGGGGGGGGGAGTTGTGGCGCCACTTTGAAATCTTGAACAGACTCTAATCCGCCTATCTAACAGTGGTCAGTCAGCACTATTAGCATTAATATTAACATCAGTGTTAGACATCAAAGGTGGACTAGGAAACTAAATTAGATGCCGCCAGTCTTACACTCAGACCACCTTTGTAGATAGACCTGCTTACACTGCAGTATACTTACACAGCAAGCAACAAAACCTTGAGAAAGAACACAATGAAACCAATGAGATGCGAGCAGTCACTAATTCCAGCTGTAAAATGTGTGCAATGTTTTGTTTTTTCCTTTCACTTGTACAGCTTATTATACATAAGTGTAATAAAAGCTAATTTTCTCTCTAATAATGTCTTTCAACATTTGCGCACATGCACAAATTACTGATGCAATCCAGAGGAGCAGAAATGCAATGTTTTGAATGGAAAATGTTACAAAGCAACTATTGTAATTGTACTACCTGAACCTACACTTCCACCTAAGCCTAAACCTAACCTGACCCTTAACCTAACCCTAACCCCAACCGTAACCCAATGTGAAATGCATTATGGCTTCTGATCATCCGTTAAGGCTACAGCTTATGCTGCTCCCACACATAAATGAACTGCAACATTAATCCATTTAGAAGTGTTTGGGGTTTGCACAAGTGTACACAATGTAATATATGCATCTTTCTTTCCATATACAAAGGTTTTGGTGGCGCATTTCTCTGCAGGTTCAGGACAGCAACACTAATTCATGATAAGAGGAGAAATTCAAAGGTCCACACTTTCGATTCCCAACCGCAGCCCCTACAAAATTAAAAATCCCAATGGGAAAACATCTGGTTGGATATAAATATCCTAAGCCAGTGTTTAACACAATTACTAATCACATTTGCACCATCAATCCCTGAAAACAATTTTAAACATAAATGTTTTAAATATATGCATTTGGTTTGAGATTATTGGAAAATCAATGCTTAGCAGGGTGTGATCTTAATTGTATGATGCAGGGAATGCCTTTACATGGCCAGCTGGAGAGAGGGGGTGTGTTCATGTCCATTACTAGAGCTGTGTAAATGCAGGAGCTGTGTAAATCCCTTTTTCATTCCAATTCATTAATAAGAACATTAGTGAGGTAAGGGCATTGAATGATCACCATCCCTGGCTCCCCATCACATACCAAAAGTATTGGATGGACACCATCCTTCCATTGAACACAGTTCCACTGCTTTATACCCTTCTAGCCCATGCTGGGGATGGTGCCAATAGGTTCATTTTTAATGTTTATCTGCTCCAGAGAGTATTATTCTATTGGCAATACGTTTCTGCAAGCAGAAGAAAAGCTGTCTGTGCATATTTGCACATGTGTCAGTAATGGGGGGGGAACTTAAAGTAGTTGAAGGCATTCATTAGAAGCGGTGTCCACAAACAACCTGCATGTTCAGAAACAACTATTGTGTAAGGCAAGCTGTTGTTCACTAGCCCACATGATGAAACCCAAATCTCTAAACAGGCCACCTGGAGGCTTCCCATCCTCAGAATTGCCTGTTAGTTACAGCAGAGCAGCGGCCAAGTTGTACCCACTTCAGCACCAAGTCATGAAGCTGGTGGTTTTGAAAAGCTCCACTGATGCGCTCTACTCCCAGCTGAGTCTGTAGCACTGACGGTTTACGGTTTGTAACAGCAAAGCATTAGTATGGAAAACGCCGCTGCTGTTGTACTCCGGCACGATTCTACTTTCTTAAGTTTTATGGAATTGTGCTGAAAGTTTTTTGTTGTTGCCCAATCAGGAGTTTTAAAACTTCCATAATGAAGTCTAAAACAATTCAGTAATAATTTATGTCTGCAGTGTATGAATATTTCATGGGAGATGTGAATGTACAACAATATTTTCAAAAGAGACTTGTGGCAAATATGGCGCTTAATTCACTGTATTTCAGCCACAAAGCCAGCAGCTAAACTGCTACTGCTTCAAAACTCTTCCCAGCATTTATATCTTTCAACCTCACTGATCTGAGAAGGACTGTGACTGCATTGCAATAGGTGGGGATGTCCCTGGAATGGGACTGGATTACCACTGGGGTATTACTGAGGTAGCACTGAGTTAGTCCTGAGAAGGCACTGGGGATGCACTGGTAGCATAATGGGATATCACTGGAGGAGGAATTTCGTAGCATTGCAAGCGTCATGAGGGTATCCCTGGAATAGGACTGGAGTATCACTGGGATATTATCAAGATAGCATTCAGTTAGGGCTGAGGGTATCACAAGGGTATCACTGGAGTACTACTGGGGTAGGACTTTAGGGCTATCACTGGCATAGGACTGTGTGTGGGTTATTACTACAGGACCAATGACTTGATGTTTCACATGTGTATCACTAGAGTAGTACTGAGGTAGGACAGGAGTATCCCTGAGGGATGCACTGAGGACCATCTACTGTATCACTCAAATTAGAACGAAGTTTCACCAGGGTATTACTGAGGTAGCACCAAGTTAGGTCAGGCATTCATAGTGAGCACTGGTTGGGACAGTGATAGTACAGAGCAAAATGTGGGACAGAACTGGTGTGGCACAAGACAGACTATCACAACCAGATTTTCAAAAAGCACAAAACCTATAGCACAGCAAAGTAAGCAGATATGGGCTTTGTTACTTTTAAAACCCCAACAGCCTCCAATCAATGTTGACAGCCTTCTGGAATGTGAGTGATTTCATTTTCCAAGACAAAGGTTTGAATATTTTACATTAAAAAGCAGTAGAAAGAAACTACTGCTGCATAATAATGGGAAATTGATCAGTTGCTGAGTAAGGAGTGGAGGGTGTCGCTTCGCTTTTGTGAGGGGAGTGGTGGGGATGAAAGAGGGGCTGACATTTGGCAGCATAGTGTCTGTAGAATTCTGTAAAGCGTGACCCTACCCCTCACGGCTCTCTCTGTCTCTCTGTCTCTCTCTCTCTCTCTCTCTCTCTCTCTCTCTCTCTCGTCGTGTTTCCCTGTGGCAGATGGGTACTGAGCATGACAGCAAGGTCAAGGGGTCACATCTACATGGGGTATGTGTGTGTGTGTGTGTGTGTGTGTGTGTATGTGTGTGTGTGTGTGTGTGTGCCTGCACAAAGGCAGTACCAGGGGGGTTGGGGGTGTCCTCAATATGAATGACTGGGAGTGCTTTGTATATGTCACTTTGCATGCTGCGGATGGGTGTGTATGCTGTATGTCTGCAAGCTAAAGCATCAACAGACTTTTAATCACAGGCTTGCTGAGCTGAGGGGAAACAGGAAGGTGCTGAGTAACATCAAACATCATCCTAAAACAGAGATCCAGCAAGACAAGTAGGAACCAGAAGTTACACTGGAGCAACACTACCACCACTGTATTCTTCACTATTACCCCACCTCCTTCAGTTCTACACTATCACCCTGATCTCTTAGGGTTGACCTCTCTCTCTCTCTCTCTCTCTCTCTCTCTCTCTCTCTCTCTCTCTCTCTCTCTCTTCTTTGCTAGTAGCCCTATCCATCACACTGCCTCTGTCTGGGCCAATAGAGTGCTCCCACACATTTATGGTAATCTCCATCGTTAATGACCTAAGGCCTTACCTCTACTTTACCTTTACTGCTTCAAACATATTTGTCTCATCTGACCATGAATCCAGAAAGCTTTTTCATTGTCCCTGTGGTCAGATACACACATGAAAAGGTGTAGATCCATGGCCTCTTTCACAGATGTCAGATTCCATGGCAGTGTAGAACTCCCTTGGCTGTAGACAGTGACACTGATGCTCCAGCAGCATCCAGTTCATGGCAGGCCTGTGCCTCGGTTGTTCTTGAGTTGTTCCTGATCATCCAAACAAATTTCCTATCAGGATGGCAGTTTGGGTCTTCTTTCTAACTTGGAAAAGTGGCTGTACTGCCTTATAACTTGTACTTCTGTACAGTTCTTTGCACTTCGATACTCTTGGAATCAGAAGTTGTTAAGAAATGGCTCCAAGACACAGTACTGACTTGTAAATATATGGTACATACGAACGTCTCAGTTCTGTACAAAGCTACTTGGCCTGTTGTCTGCTGGTCAGTCCAGTCTGTGCTACCAAGCAAGCCCATTTTTATGGGCACAGAAAAGCTAGCAGATGTAGTCAGTCATGAT
>JAVGWO010000027.1:8297758-8312758 GCA_034509495.1 Acestrorhynchus altus | reverse complement strand
CGTAGAGTCCGGTAGGGTATATCGGAATATCCAACAACACTTATTATATGTAGGAGATGTCCCTACTGCTAATAAGCAAACCCATGTCCTTGGTTCTACTTATTTGGAATCTGGAAAATGGTTTGATGTGGTTAATTCCACTGTCACTAAATTCTATATATTGCTAGTTCATTTAATTTTAATGACTTCTAAACATGAGCTTCATTTGGCCAATTTCGTTTTTCTGATGGCCGTAACAATATTTATTTCCTATAAGCCAAATGCAATGATTAATCAATACAGTAAGATTTTAAATACAACAAACCTGAAAATTCTGTCTTCTGTGAAGTGCTAGACATCCCCAAGGGTTCCTCGGTGGTTTAGATTCAATTCAAGCATGTTGTGTAACGAATAGTAAATTATAAATTGAAAATCAGTGCTTGTTTCTATACTTGTGATATGTAATGTATGTTATCCATTACCTTCTAATGTGAGACATGAGAGCTGAAGCTGTTCCAGTCAGACACAGTCAATCAGAGTGAATGAGAATGTAACTGGGCCTCCCCTGCACCCTCAGTTTCTGTGTATTATATCAGCTCATATCTATTTTCAAAGTCACACATGAGTCTATGCAAATGTGATTTCTTGTTTAACAAGCACTTTTCTCCCAGGCATTAAAGGAGAAAATCAATACAAAGAAACCTTTTTAGCAAGAGGGCATTGAAGCAATATGGCTCACAGTTGGAGTCAAACAGCTTCTTGGGAAGGTGGGATCTCAAACAGATACACAACACAAATTACCAGCTATTTATCACCTTTTATTAGCAGCTATTTATCCAGACAGAGCAGATGAAACACCACCACAGTGCTTTGAATGTATTGTGTGAGAGCCAGTTCAGCAGTGCTTTGAATTTAATAGGGAGTTGAAAAATAACGTTTGCTTTGTTTTCTACCCTTAGCTTCATACTAAGATCTATTAATTGAAAATTCCCAAGTGCTAGGTCTGGCTTAGACACCATAATATGGTCTGCTAATATGGTCTGTTAACATGGTCTGTTGGGTGTGTGAATACACTACAAGATAAGGATGAATAAAATTCAAAAAATACATGTTTCTTTAAAAAAATAGTTACATCCCAAAGTCACAGTACATTATGTTACATTACATTAATGAGGCACTGCCTTTTCTGAATGCACACTTTGGTGGTCTATCCAAACAGGACAACACCGCATGCTGTCTACATACTGCTGACATCTCAAGAGCTTACCTTGAAGATACAGATGCTATGCCATGGCCAGTCACATCACCAGACCTATCCCTGATTGAAAATGTGCAGGATGCTATTGACATGCTATCAACACTTCCACTTCTACCACAAAATCTGCAGGAACTGAGTATAACTGAGAATATCCAATGTGCATGGGGTGGATTATCAAGAGGACTCAATAGTCCTCAACTCATCCAGACTGGCATGCTGCATTACAATTTCCATACCCATCATGAAAAGGCACCACATCTGTGTGTGTAGTTAAAAAAAATATTGTCATTAACAGTCGAAATTTTTAATCATTTACTGTTCCTGGTCATGTTCCTTCCCAATAGCATTGCAATCCCACACTTCCTTCTGGGTGCAAATGTTTTTTTTTGATGATGAGTGGATTTATAAACACTAATTTAACACACATGATTCGGGTTATCAGACGATCAGGATCATCTCAGCCTGAGAATCAGGTGCAAATGAGTGAAAACGAGAGTCACAGTTCTCCACTAAATAACCAAAAGGGCTCAAAGAGATTAAGAATCACTTAGTTCACTCTCTATATGGTCTATATTCAATCATTTTTCTAAATTCCTGTATTATTCAGTCATTGAGGTTTAGAAGAATCATTCAGTGTTTTGGGATGAAATGTATTGTAAAAAACTTACAGATGCAGGTTTCTTTACAGTAGTGGTGACAGGAACCTTGGATATATCATTGATATGGTCCTTTTATTTATTATCCAGAACAAATGAATGAATGAATCCACACGTCTTCTGAAATTTATATGTAATTTTAAAAAAGTAAAAAATTAAGAGACCAGTCCCCATTAAAATGAATTATTTTTCTAACTTTAATTCTATAATTCCAAATTATATTCTATCATATATGCATAATATATATGATATACAACCCTTTTGGGTAGAAATGCTCTGTTTAAGGAGCAGCCATGACCTGGTGGTTCTAGAACCAGCCTCGTGACTGGAAGGTTGCCGGTTTGATTCCCTGAACTGGCAGGACATGATTGAAGTGCCCTTGAACAAGGCACTTAACTCCCCAACTGCCCTCATGGATAGGGCTGCCAACTGATCAGGGCACGCTACTCCTGGTTAATGGCACCGGAGTGCACTGAGTAAAGGAAGGGCCTGCACGACGCTAATTGTTTAGTACTGACTAGTTTGTCCTCTTCAGAAGCATGTCGACTGAGGGACGAAATGGACAGTCATTCAGGTGGTTTTTTCTGGATGCAACTATTTTCGATTATGTATTGTACATGTTCAGTATAACTGAATTGTGCAGAAATGTTGATGGTTGATGAAATTCTCCTTAAACTGTACCTCCTGTATCCATAGAGTAATACAGTTTGCAAAGTACACAACTTAAAAAGATTTATAGCAGAAGTCAAGGAGCAGTTGGTTTAGCTTTCTGTTGTCCTCTGTTAGGAATATATTTACATTTGAATGGCTTTTCTGTTTTTTTTCCTTCGTACAAGCAAACATTGTTGAAATATGAAATATGCTGAAGTATGCCTCTATTAGACATATTCCCCTTGAAAAATCAAACATTTCTCTTGTCATTTTTACATTTATGATGCATACAGTCTTTTGGCCTATAGTGAGTGTGTTGAAATAGATTAGTGTGGGGCGTGTTTGTTTAAAAAAACACATGCTGCAGATGCTGTTGAGAGAATAGTGTGTATGAGTTTACCCAGTGAGCTGTCACATGTAGTGTATTATGGTTGAGCTCAGTAGGGACGGCAAGCTTAGTTCAGCCAGGCTGGCCAGCTGGGCCAGGGCCAAACACACTGCTTAAGCTCTGTCATTTAAAACAGTCCAATACTAATATTACTGCACACACACACACACACACACACAACACACACACACACACACACACCTCGCTGATCGATACAGCAGGCGTATGTGTGTGTGTGCCAGAGTTACACCCTCATCCACATTTCAAACACACCCACATTTTGAAGCAGAGTGTGACAAACACCTTTGTCTGCACCCCAGCTGCAGACTCAATGCAGACACACACACACACACACACACACACACACACACACACACACACACACACACACACACACACACACACATTTAGCCTTTGAATGGAGAGTTTGGCAGTGGTTTAGGTTGACATTGCTGATGTCATTCGCTATAGGGAGTCACTGAGCAGGCACTCATGCTGAGAGTATCACACACACACACACACACACACACACACACACACACACACACACACACACACACACACACACACACACACACACACACCACAAACTTTTGGTTTCAAAATGTAAAGTTTACGACATATTTGTAAAACCTTTGTAATTGTAATTGTAATTTGTGCTGAGTATGACCCACTACCAATATAATATATGTTTTGTGGTGGTCCTGCAGGGTCCAGGACTATTGAAGAACAGGGTTTAAGAAGGCTAATAAAGTATACAGAGAAACAGATGGACTACAGTTTGTAATTGTAGAACTACAAAGTGCTCCAGTATGGTACATGGAGCTGATACAATAGACAGTGATTGTAGAAATAAGGAGGTGGTCATAATGTATATATTTAAGTACCTAAATATCATAATATGTTCCACATGTATTTTACACTTATTGACAAGAAAATGCACCCAGATGGAATTGCCATATGCAGATATATCTCAGGCAGATATGCAAATGGTAACAGATGTGATCAGATTAGACAATGGATCTTGGCATATGAGGGTGTAAAAGTGCCCCCACACACACACACACACACACACAGACATATAAAAAGGTTCTCACCAAGAAGTACACTTTTGTCAAGTGCAGTTCTTGATCAGAGATCGTTGCTAGACGTGCCTCTTAGACACATACAATATTATACGTAGATGACAGACTTTGAGAGGGGATGCATCATTGAACTAAGACCAATAGCTCAGTGATATGTCCAGGACATCCTGCAGCCATGTGTTGCCTCCCCTGGCAAGGCTTCCAACTTTTCAGCATTTATGGCTGGAATACCAGCTTCAGCAACATATGGATGTGAAGGATCTACTGGCCCAGCTGCAATGTGTGGGCAGCTTTGTGCTGCACAATGCCATACAGAACCTGTATGCTTCCATACCCAACCATATCTCTTCCCAGACACCATACTGGGTACTAGAGCCTCCTTCTAATTGTACAACTTATCATTTTGATCTAATATTGTATTGTATTGTATCAAAAATACTCACCTTCTATGTAATATTAATCAACAAGTTCAAAACAGTAGTAGACGTTCATTAAGTTGGTTGTTGTTCCTGGAGTTCTGAGAAACACCTGGTAACCCTGTCAGTCGTGCACGGGAGCAAGCGAGCTTGAGCAAGCAGTGGTGGAAATGAAGTAAACATGGACGTAAGGAAGTTTTTGAAGATAAGTGATTCATCAACAGACATCGCTTCATTTTCAGCAGTGGCAGCAACATTGTGAGTTCTCATCACTGAGTGTGAGAAAGGTGTTTGAGATGAGTCAACACGACTGAGTGTGTGAAAGGTGTTTCAGGCGAGTCCACACCACTGACTGTGCGAATCAATAGATGTAATAAATATTAGCCGCGATCAGATAGAGCTCTGGTTAATCTGAATGTTAATAACGTTTTACTATCTGAGGACTAGAATGTTTGATGTAGCACTATCTGACACCTAAAAGTGTTTTTCCCACATTAAAATAGGATAAATGCCAGATTTGTGCCTCTTTAGACCTTTATAACAAAATCTAAAATTTAGAAACAATGGCTGTAATATATTTATTGTAATATATTTGACAGTAAGTTAAAGATGAGTTCCTGTGTTAACTGATTCAAAGTTAAGCATTTTGTTAATGTTTTGAACAGAAAATTTGGGAAATTGAATGGAAAAAATTTTACTAAATGTATATAATCATTAATTTTATAACTTTGCACAACCAGATGGTACACTACACCACACACACACATACAGAGAGAGAGAGAGAGAGAGAGAGAGAGAGAGAGAGAGAGAGAGAGCATGGTTGTGGACATTTGGACTGTCTGGCTCCACCCTTGGTCTGGTTATTGGTTAACTAGTTTTAATTTACTTTTGGGAGGTTAGATATGAGTATAACTATATGGGTTATTTTTGATACCATACTGTTCCATAGATTTGCCTTTTTGGGAAACTTTTCCATCGAAAGACTTTCTGCAATGTCCGAACGGTTTCCCGTTAGTGCACAAAAACAAGCAAACTCGTACAGTCAGACACACACAGAGGCATGGCTCTCTGCAGCACTACAGAATTCTATATTTATGAGAGTACAAAACAAATATCCTCTCTCTCTCTCTCTCTCTCTCTCTCTCTCTCTCTCTCTCCCTCCCTCCCTCCCTGCATCCATTCCTCCATCTCGTCTCCTTCTGCTTTAGCGCGCTAACTGCTAACACGGCCCAGTGGCTTTCTGAACACACACTGTTCCCCATCTCCATTGTTGAGCTGACAGGCTTTGTTGTAAGAAGAAAAAAAGACCCCCCTCTTGTCTCACACACAAGCATGCAACACACACACACACACACACACACACAAACACACACATACATTCCACAGGCGCAGAGGTCAAAGGGTGCAGCTGCCTCAATAAAGCGACGGGGGAGTCTGTGTGTGAGGGGGGTGGATGGGTGATTCATTTACTTTTTCTTTTTCTTTGCAAGCCTGAAAGAGCGACTGAGAGTGAGAGAAGAGGAGACAGAATGGTAGCCATTTTGGTCCTGAAGGGCTCTTGTCACTTTGGGAATTTTTTTCGGCAAAAGAAAAACTTTTCAGATGAATTTCGGGCCTTTGTGTGCTACTTCATTGTCTCTGATGAGTGTCAGAGGGTGTGCAGAGGGTGTGCAGAGTGTGTGTGTGTGTGTGTGTGTGAGCGTTTGTGGAAGGATGTATGTGCCAGCAAGATGTTGTGCTGTTTTTTTCCTTGTCCCTTTCATATTACCTACAAATCCCCTACAGAACAAGAGTTCCAGCAGGGGATAAAGAGGGTAAAAAACAGGCAACCAGGTGGGCATGTATTGATTTTTTGGGAATGAGTGTGCCGTGGGGAGCATGCTGTCTGTGAGCTGTCTCTGGCTGGGCAGGGCTGACAACAAGTCAGTGCACATAAACTCAGGCCTCATACTGAACGTGCTCAAATCCAGGTGATGCTGACCCCAGGTCAGCAAACATCAGGACGTCGAGACTGACTGTGAGATGCTTGGCTGGACACAGCAGGACAAGTGAGCCCCATGCTGAGGAAAACCTGAACAACCAGTACTCTACTCCAGTAACTCATGGGAAAAAATGAATTGCATCAGTGGGATCATGTTCATGGTGGGCTGAAGTTAAAATTTTGTAAGTGCTGTGCTTAAATTTGTGGCAAGAAAACAAATAAATAATCGTACTGCTTCCTGTCCTGTACCTCACCAAACCGGACGGGATATTTAAAGCCAATTAAAAGATCTTGATCAAGCTTTCTCAGCAAGATCTAGTGATATAGAGTTTTTTGCTTGTGAACCTTTTATTTTTTTGTGAATTTTCTAGGTTTCTGTGTTAATTTTATATAATATATCAAGATTTTCCCACACAGTGTGATAGTAGATCAGGATAACCAAATCAGACAAAAAAACATTTCACTTGCTCATTTAATGTTTGAAAATGATACTATTATATATCTGCGGGTGGCAAAAGTATGTTTATCTTTAGAATTTGAAGGTGAAATTAGAGACAATCAGGTGTGAGTGGGCACCCTGTTTTACTTAAAGAACAGAGATCTATCAAAGTCTGATTTTCACAGCACAGTTGTGGACGGTTGTGGATGGTTATGGACGGTTACAAAACCATGTCTTAAGAGTTTGGACTCCATCAATCCACAGTCAGACAGATTATGTACAAATGGAGGAAATTCAAGACCATTGTTATTCTCCCCATGAGTGTTCCACCAACAAAGGTTACGCCAAGTGCAAGGTGTGTAATAGTCTGCAAGCTTACAAAGGTAACTTCTTTGCAAATAAAGACAATCCAGAAGCTTATTAGAACAATGTTTTGTGGACAGATGAGACCAAAGAGATCTTGTTGGTTTAAATGTGAAGCATTATCCCATCTGTGAAACACAATGGTGTTAGTATCATGATCTGAGTCTATTTTGCTGCATATGGGCCAGGTCAGCTTGCCATCATTGATGGAACAATGAATTCTGAATTATACCAGCAAATTCTGAAGGACATTAGCCCATGAGCTGAATCTCAAGAGAATAGGGTCATACAACAGTGATGTTAAGCACACCAGTTGTTCTACTAAAGAACGGTTCAAGAAGAATAAAGTTTATGTTTTGAAATGGCCAAGTGAAAGTTCTGACCTTAATCCATCAGAAAGGTGGAAGGATCTCAAGCTAGCAGTTCATGGGAGGAAATGCACCAACATGACAGAGTTGAAGCTGGATGGAGAAACGGCATAAAATTAGGGAAGCACTAATCAAATTACTGCACAAGCATGGCACAGCAGAGATACTGAAAGCAAAGGTTCACATACTTTTGCCATTCACAGATAAGTAATACTGAATCATTATCTGCTGTAAATAAATGAACCAATTGGTTCACCTTATCTGTTTTTAGGACTTGTTTTAAAATCATATGAAGGTTTAGATCATATACATGGAGAAATACAGAAAATTATAAAGAGCTCACAATCTTTCAGGTTTAACAAACGTTACTTGAGTTTGGCATGTTTCCTGATATCCAGTTACATACTGGGTTCATGCACTAAAAACAGCCATAATTCATTATACATTACCACTTTGCAACCTGTCAGATCATTAATTTTGTAAAATCCAAAAGCAACGTAAGTTTTTGTTTCTATATGAGTACTATACAGACCGTGGAGTGAATGTTACATTTTGACTGTTTCGTGGTGTTTACTTACTATGTTTACATACTATCCCTTTTTATAACATTGAGAAAAATATGTTTTGCTATATGGGCCCATGAATCCTGTAATATTCCATCTTGTCTGTCATTATATAGCTTTTTCACATGGACAGCTGTCCATGAAGGAGCTAAAACTGTGAATTTTATTTACATCAGTGGTGTAAACATCAATTATACTCACCCTGTGTAGGCAGAGCCCATAATTTAAATGTACCTGATGAGCCAAGACATGTTTGTTGTCTGAAGTTTGCTTCTTTGTAGTTCTTTATAGTCCTTTTCCGTCACTATAATGGTGAGTGGAACAGCATGGTATGGTTACACATCTGGGATCACACATTTTGACATCATTTCTGTTGCTAAGTGATAACGAAAGTCATGCATAGAACACAACTAGAATCCAGGGTGAGATACCTTTTTCTAGATTTTTTTAGGTCAGGACAAAGTAGTTTGTACTTAGATTCTTGGCTAATTTGCATAAAATTAAAAACCTATTTTATAAATTTGTCCTCACATAACAACAATCACATAACATCACATCAATAATGCAGAACACACTGAATCTCAGAAATGATCAAAAAAATGTGTCAGGATTACAAGATGCTCAAATGAATCTTTCCAAAAATATGGAATTATAAAATTCTATTAGAACATTTTACCAAATAATGGAAACTTCTTCGTTCTATTCAAGACTCAATTCTGAGGTGTGCTGTTAATTTTGTTGTATGCAGGCAGTTATGTAAATGCAAAATAATGTTTCTCTGGATCTGTAGGTCCATTCACAATAAAACGTGCCATGTTCTGTCATTCCTATATGGTATAAGTGAAAAATGAAAGATGAACTGATTTGAAATTTGTGAGCATCCTCAGCCAATCAGAATTCAACAGGCCTTTGGGAGGCTTAACCTTGGTTGATCATCATGAAATGTGAAAGATGTATCTGGGGGGCTACTTTCTAACAACCAGTAAAGTTTCAAAAGTATTAGCCACTAAGGGGACTAATTCAGAAATTAGGGGTCATTTTTCAGAAAACATCTGGAACATTCTATGGATATTTTAACATAGAATTCAACACGTAGTACAGTGTTCCAGATAACTTTGCCATTATTATTTTTTAATATATATACAATTATTATTATCATTACGTTTTGAAACACACCTTTATTACACACATAATGGGTGTATTTGGCCTGAGTGAGGCATATATATCAAAAAGTTAAACAATAATTGCAAATGTCAGGAAATGCAATTATGTCCCAATAGTCATGTATTTTTCACATCTCTGTTGACAATTTATAGAATGTTCTTCAATAGATCATCAGATGTAAAATTAAATATAGATCAGGTTTTAAATCACTGGCTCCACAATTTGTATTCATTATCCTCTCTCTTTAAATGAGTCCAAACCTGCACAAGACCTTTTCAGGCCCAAAATCCATAATACCTTATTGAGCTGATTCGTGCTTGAACCCTCAGATTACACTTGCAGCTACATTTAATATAAGTATATTCTTATTGTGCTCATAAACCCACTGTGTTTTGCACACAGGGCAAGTTGCCCTCCGCATTCAACCCATCCACACACAGTGATGCTCACAAATAAGTGAATTTACACACACACTAGGTCAGGGTTTCCCAACCCTGTTCCTGCAGGCACACCTGCCCTACACATTTTAGTTTTAACACACCCCTTGCAACTCTGAAGGGCTTGTTAATGAGCTGATTAGTTGAATAAGGTGTGTGGGGAGCAGGGTAAGCTCTAAAACATGCAGAGCAGGTGTGCCTCCAGGAACAGGGTTGGGAAACACTGCAGTAGGTGGCCTGGGGAGCACGTGGGTAGTTAAGTGCTTTGTTCAAGGGCACTTCAGTCATGTCACGCCAGTTCAGGGATTCAAACCAGCAACCTTCCAGTCACAAGACACAAGTTCCCTAACCACCAGGCCACAGCTGCCCCACTTTGTCACTGTTAGCAATTAGGCAAAGTAGTCCACTCTGACCAGTGATACTGTCAATTAAAAGTGTGAATTTCAGAGTTGCCTTTCTGGCTACTGCATGTGAGTAAGTTCCTCATTTAGATACAGTCTTCTCAATTTAATTTCTGACTCACCCTGGTTATGTTTAGGTTTTCAGCCGGTCAGCTTCCATGTAAGGCTTTTCCTGTGTTTCGTGCACTGTGATTGAACCACAGCTGAAAAGAATAGCTCGTCTAACCCAGTGGACTGGGTTCTAAAGAACACACAGCTCGGACCACCTCTACACCGCTGTGGCTGAGGGTAAAAAAAACGATCCATGACTCACCGACAGATTTACGGACACTCTTACAGAGACCTGAGGGCCTGAGCGGTTTTCCTTTGTGTGTGAGAGTGAGAAAGAAGTGGAAAGTATGAGAGTTTGTGTAAGTGTGACAGTACATGACTGTAATCAGATATGTGTGTGATATCACACAGTAATAGATGCAGGTTAATCATCTGAAATTAACACCAACCTACCCGCCAGCAAACTCTGCACATTCTCATCCCCTCCCTCTTCTTCTGCTTTGTGCACACCATTGCACTCTTGCTCTCCCTCTCTCTTATTCTGTCACTCGCTTTATCAGTTCCATTTTTACCAAACCCAGCTGAACTTGTCATCAGGCCCACTATTAACTATAACAGCCTGGTTTGTTGTTTTTTTTTTGTTTTTTTCTCCTGAGAGAGAGAGAGAGAGAGAGAGAGAGAGAGAGAGAGAGAGAGAGAGAGAGAGAGAGAGAGAGAGAGAGAGGTGGGGGAATAATTGAAGGTGAGAGCAGAGAAATATGGAAAAAAAAAAGTAAAAGAAAAGGAGTGCTGAGAGGAAGAGAGGGAAATCAGTGGCCAGTGTGTGAAAGAAGGAGAGATTAGGAAAGAGAGGAACTCCTGGTGACAAGTTAAGCACTCGTCTTTCATCAAGCGCTCCCCATTGACACACCGCCTACAGGTGCAATCAGAGACAGGGAAAAGCAGGGAGAGAGAGAGAGAAAGAAAGAAAAAGAATGTAAAGAGAAGGGCAAAGTGAAAGATAATATATAGATTTAAAATATATGGTTGCTCCAGAACATCATGTTACATTGGTGCAGCGCTTTTCTATTGAAAATAAGAGGCTGTGAATGCACACCTAAAGGCCTGTGTCAGTAAGGCTGCACCCTAAATAGCTGAACATTTGTACATAGAGTACATAGAGCTTCAATACTCGAGTTTGGTGTTCTCCCTGTGTCAGTGTGTGTTTTCTCCAGGTAATCTTGTTTCCTCCCAGTTCCTGAGAACACACATTTTACGTGAACTGGCTATGGTAAATTTCCCCTGTGTGGGTGTGTGAAGATGGATGAGATTCAGTTCAGCACACCCAACTGCACTCAAAGAGAAGACTTGTCAGGCCAACGCTGGCACTGACACTCTCCACAGCCACAGAAGATGATTGCTGGTTGTTCTCAGTGTGCTGTATCAGGGCATATTAATGGAAAGTTGACTGGAAGGGGAAAATAAGGTGGAAAAAGGTGCATCAGCAACAGGGATGACCACAGTCCTGAGAGGACTGTCAATAACATTTGATTAAAGGACTTGTCAGTGTATTAAGAGCCACCACACACAGACATCTCCAGGAAAGGGGCTCCAACTGCAGCATTCCTAATATTAATCCACTCCTGAAGCATCATACCTGGGCCAAGGAGAAAAAGAACTGGACTGTTGCTCAGTGCTCCAAATTCCTCTTTTCAGATGAAAGTAAATTTTGCACTTCATTTAGAAATGAAGTCTGGTGTGAAGTTTCTGCAGTCTCTGATGGTTTAGAGTGCCATTTCATCTGCTGGTGTTGGTCCGCTGTGTTTTATCAAGTCCATTGAGTCAACAGCGGCATCTATCAGAGATTTTAGAGCACTTCTTGAGATTCCATCTCCTGACAAGCTTTATGGATTCATCATTCCAGAGAACAATATTTTATACACACTTGGCATTAGGCATGGTGCAAATAGGTTCATGTTTATATCCTCCAGGGAGTCCTATTCTATTGGCAATACATCTTTACATGGACTAGACAAGCTGTGTGTGCATCTGCATCTGCAAACTGTTAATGTGGAACAGGGTTAATTCCAAGCAATTGTACAGCATTTTTATTGGTCTGTTTATTCAGAATTATTTACACAGTGCACAGAGCAGATAGGGTTCAAAAGATGGAGAGGCATGGCTTTCATTGGACAGCAGCAATATATAGAAATATATATATATATTCTGTCTTCTTCTGCCTTCATTCAAAACATTACAAAATCCAAAATCTGAGTTTCTCTCATCTGCACTGTTTGATATGCAGATGACCCAACACCTTCTGAAACGGTCAAATTATGGCCTGCCAGACTGAAAAAACACACACTCTGTCTCTTTCTCTGACCTTCAGACAGAGTCCCCATAGCAACACGGACTTGCGGCTCCTGCAGTGACATTAAGTCAAGTAGGCCAGAGTCTCAGGCTTTAGCTGCAGAGGCTCACTGCAGAAACCTGTCCAAATCTGATTAGGCAGGATTATCGTCTAATTGATTTCACTCCAGGCCAAAGTTTTAGATTAGTTTTCCCTCGTTTTTTAAATGAACAATAGAGAAATTCAGTTTTTCAGGGCAAAGTGGAATGGAAAGTCATCTTGACGTTTGCTGCTGCTGAGTACCAGACACTGAACATTGTGTGTGTGGACACGTGTTTACGTGCATGGGGGTATTTAAGTCTATATACAGTATGTGAATGTAAATATACATGGGGTATTGCTGTGTGTAGATGTAAATGGAGGGGTGTGAAGGACTGTGTTTATGATAGTGCTTTTATATGAGGGCATGCAGGCGTGCAGAAACACGTGTGTGTGTGTGCGTGTGTGTGTGTGTGTGTGTGTATGCGTGTGTGTGTGTGTCAGTGTATGTGTTCTCCACATATGGTAGCTATCATCTCTCCATCACCATCAATAACCATCATCATATCACAAGTGCATCTGGAGAAAAATGATTATAAAGTAATGATGACCACAGAATCCTCAGTGTATGCTTGTGTTTCATTTTCCCCCTCTCTTTTCTTGTCCCAACTGATCTTTTTCCTCTAGGTCCAAGTCATATTAGATCACTGAAACATTATTATTTCCATATCCTAATAGCCCAGTGGCATATGGTACTCCTTGCTCCACATTATGTAACTCACCAAACAAGCAAATCACAAACAGAACCATCACACAGACTATAAAGACTCTATCATTAGAACACACCCTTCTGCACCTCAAAACACATTCTCATTAAAGGGCCAATATTTTGTGTTTCATTAAGTTTCATTACATTTCATTAAGTTCCATTAACTATGCCATGGTTACTCCCCAGTTTATATGGTCCATTTACGAAAATTCTGCTGTGAAATAGTCTGTTTAGAATGCAGTACTTTGTGATGTCACAAAACGCCAAGCATTATATACCTCTCCCTATTCATCCCACAGCATTTTATATGCTTATATTCATGTTATGAGACATTCTTCATGTCTTTTTATGGCACATGGTCTTTTTATATGAGAGTAAAGACAGTGGAGCCAGTCAGACTCTTTTTTTTTTTTACATACACCCATTATCAAAAAATAGCAATGCAATAGCAATGCACAACTGCAATGATGTCATGCCAGAGATCAGAATCAGTGACGAGTCTTTGACTGCTTTTGTCATTGTGGAGATGACCAAAGAATTCATGTGTGGAGACCAACAGTTTGATCAACACTTTGTCATGTGGCATGTTTAGAAAGCCTGATGTCACCTTTGGTCTTCATTACGGGCACTTTGACAGCCCAAAGTTACGTTAATGAGATCCTGCAACCAGTGGTCCTACCTTTTCCAAACACATATTCCACTGCACTATTCCAACAGGACAACACTTGTCTGCATACTGCTGTTGTCTCAAGAGTTTGCCTTGAAGACACAGATACAGATCATGTTTCCAATTGAAAATGTGTGGGATGCTATTGGACACACTATCAACACTCCACCTCTATTGTAAAATCTGAAGGAACTGAGTGGAATATCACAGGACACTATTAGGAATCTTCACAATTGTAATCTAATCTAATCTAATTCCATTCTGTGACATATGGCATGTTACATTATACCTGATGCCAAACTGAGAGACACATATCAGTCTAAATTTTAAACAATTTATTGCTTCTTTTAACCTTCTGAATAGCACTGCAATATGACACTTCCTTCTGGGTGAAACTATTTTTTTATTATGAGTGTATATTAGTTAAAAGGCACAGTAAGAAATACAGGCTGCTTAATTTGAACAGTACATGTCCAATGCACATGAATCCATACTTCAAAACCTCATCTAAAATTCATCCATCCGTGCACAGCCAGCATGTGCCTACAAAGCATACAAGTGTCCAGCATATATACAGTACAGCAACCTGCCACAACACTTTCTCTGATGCATGGTGTAGCCAACCTAAGAGTTTTACTCTCCATATTTATAGACAAGTACAGTTTTAAAATGGGAATGAGAAATATTTAAACCTCTGTCATACTGTGTAATTCAGTTTAATGAAACAGACACGTTCCCTCACGTCCTGCGTTGTAGACAGACACACCCCTCAAGCCACAAATGCAATGGACACGTACTGTAAGGGATAAAGGGTGGTTATAAAATGGCCATGTAAATATGAGTTGTGACCCCCACAAACTTGGTATGAGACATTAAAATAAATACAAGACAAATGTAGGATATTGCCTCTTTAAAGCATTCACCAGAGGGAAGTTCTTTTATTTTTGCATCTTAGATTTGCCAAGAGCAAATGGGAGCTTATTTTATTCCACTGTT
>JAVGWO010000027.1:8255258-8295258 GCA_034509495.1 Acestrorhynchus altus | reverse complement strand
GCAAATAAACACACCACTGTCAACTAACTGCAGCTTAACAGCAAAGAAACACTGACATGACTGTGAAGCCGGAACAGAATACTGACATGGCACAACAAACAAATGTACACTCACTGTAGTGTTACACCAGAAAAAACTCCAAAGTGCTCACAACAGAACTGCATTTTCCATGATCTGAGATTTAAACATGTCCTGTTCACACTTTGAGTACCATAAACACCAGCAATGTGGTGCAATTCTTAAACACTTGTGTATTTGTGTGTGTGTGTGTGTGTGTGTGTGTGTGTGTGTGTGTGTGTGTGTGTGTGTGTGTGTGTGTGGTGTAAAAAACAAGATTTGGTTTAACCGAACATTTTGTAACTTAAGTATGTTTAGGAAATATGCTTAATATGATGGAATTCTCTGAGCATCCCATTGATTCATTTTTAAATTCCTTTTTACACAAATTCCAATTTCCCATTGTTTTGATTCAGTCAGGAAGGTCATGTGAATAAAAGAATGAATTTAATACAAATAACAAGTTACATTTTAGACCATTTAGAAGATGTTCTCAGGAAAGCACTGCTGCTTCAAAAAGGCAGCCCTGGAAATGACTTAAAAGTCTTTATCTCAACAGTAAGTGTCTAACTGCCTGTAAAATTCCATATAACATTAGAATAAGCACAAATAAACATAATTCCAGTGACCAGGAGTCAGAGTGTGTTGTTAGTGAGTAAAGCTAATGACAATCAGGTCTGTGAACTCCTAACAGTGTAGGCATGGGTTCAGTTCCACTAGCATCTCACTTGATTTCCCGATTGATGAGGAATAAGGGACTGATTAGATAAACAAGGTGTTGGATGGGAACTTTTCCACTGCATGGTACCTGCACTACTCTACTCGATTCTTTAGTTCTTTGGTTTTTCCATCAGGCAAATTTGGTGCCCAATACTTGGAACCAGGTACTTTTTTACATGGTTCTAAGCAAGCAACGTAGGGGCTAAAGCATGATATGTAATCTTGTAGATCACTGATTGGCCAAAGAGAGTCAAAGCTCTACATGATGCAATGCATTCATCCAGCTGTGCTATTTATTGCTACTGTTCAATGGAAAACATGTATCTCCAAAGCAATGTTTTTAACTTTGAATGGAAGTTAATAAAATAAGAGTAATGAAAAAGTCATTTCAGAGCATTTCTATTGGTTCATTCATCATGAAATTCTGATGCAATTTAAAGAACTTATTATGGAGAAAACAAAAATGGACAAAAGTGGAGATGCATGGTTTTCATTGGATATGCTGTATAGACTGCTTCGTCAAAGCTACCAATTAAACATCACTGTTTTTTCCTACCGTTATCCTAACAAACTCCTATTAGACTCTCTCTAACCAGTACATTTTGTTTATAACAAAAAATGTGCAGACTTAAGCTGCAGCTAGCTAACTACAATAATAAAAAAAAAAATTTATAAGCAAAAAGTGTCTTTAAAAATAAAGCTGACTTTATTAAAATCAAATAACCTGTCTATCTTGATGTTCTCGTAGCTAGCTACTAAACAATTTATTTACCAGTTTAAAATCTAGAACGTTCATCAGATAATGTCATTTAGAGTCTTTAAACCTCCACAACCCAATGCTTTAGTGGCCTATCCAGCTACATTTCAGGGGGAGCTATGGTCAACAAACCACACACCAGGTGTACCATGAACTGAGCAGTGTAGGGTACCATGCAGGGGCAAAGCACGATGCCCTGACCTTCATTAAGGAGAGGTCTGAAAGCTAAACATTCAATTCAGGGTTCCCACATTTCCCAGAACTTTTCCAACAACAACATATACAGTATGTCTCCATATAATGAGTGTATAAATACACTCAATATCAACTGGCTGAGCACACCATTACTGGATGTACTAATCATCTCCTTATACTATTGGCAAACCTGGTCTCAGTTTATTGAATTAAATGTTACTAATAATTCTGTAAATACAAATTAATAATCCAGATAACAACAAAGTAACTAATGGTGATGTATTCACTGTTACACATGGATTACAGCAGTACATCATATATATATATGTGTGTGTGTGTGTGTGTGTGTGTGTGTGTGTGTGTGTGTGTGTGTACAAACACACCAACTTTAGATTTCATTGTTGTAATTACACAAGTGTATCTTGATAGCTGTAACAGCATATTCTCTATTCCCTAATTATGTCTCCCAAAATACTTCTGTGTATCTAAAAATACATACATATGTCTCCCAAAATATGCCATTTATGACTAGAATGTCCCCCCTCACCCAAAACATTTCTCTGCAGTTAGGTTTAGGGTTAGGTTGAGTTTATGTCCAGTTTATGGTAAGGAGAAATTTTAGGATTAGGCTAAGCTTATGTGAACGTTAGATTACAGTTATGGGTAAAGGACGGGATATAAAATTACACTGAACACTTTGTAACATTCTATTTTCAAATCATTTTTACGGCTGAATGTTGTGTTTAAGTAATGCATATATACAAAGGTCAAACTCTATCTAGTACCCACTGTATGATTTCTGAAATGCCATTTTAGTCACATTTGTATGAATTTCTCTTGAGACCAGACAGATTGAGATACACTTGTGTAAATATGATCCAATTCTGAAGCTAATGTACAGGTTCTTATTAATTAAGCTGCACTGTTGCATATAACGCATGTACATATGATGCATGTACAAAACGCACTGCTAGTAGTTTGTTAGTGTTACTGCATGAATTGTTAAAGTGTAACTACACTTATTTGAGACACTTCTATAAGCAATTATTTAATCTATAACTAAAAATGTTTGTTGCAAAAGTCTTTAAGCCCCTTACAGACATGCAGAACTTTTCCAGACATTACCTGGAGAACCAGTATGTGTGAACATAGAAGGTAATCTTCCAGATGATTCACAGTGGGTTATGCCGTGTGGCAGATGCATCACCTTGCATAAAGTAAGTGGAGTGTGTTCCTGTGGTGACGTTAAAACGTGAAAACGGCCAAAGTATAACTTCAATGATTTACAAGGAAAGCTTGCGAATATGTGTGGGGTACAAGCGCTGTGATGTCTTATTCATCAGTGCCAAATATGTGTACAATAATCAGTAGCTTTCCATTGCTGTATCCACTGCTAATGATAAACACTGTCATGATGTTTCCAGCACAATTTGTTCCAGCGCTTAAACAAAAATTCAGTACTATATACAAATCGGGTCCCACAATGTATTAAGTGTCTATAATAACTCTGTAGTTACACATTAATAATCCAGACAACAGCAATGTAACTACTATTACACGTGGATTATAAGAGATCGTAGGAGTTTCCATGACTGGGAAAACAGTCTCTAAGTTCCAAGTTGTTCCAGATTGTCCAGGACACGTGGGAACCCTGTCAAACACATATAAACTCACAAATGTACTGTTTATTAGTTCATCTGCATTTATTCTAATGTTAGAGTTTTATGGACAAACAAACAAATGCTTACTGCTAAGATAAACAGCTTTACATCTTATTTTCTCAGATGCCTGAATAGAATATGGACCAAAAAACAACAAACAAAAAACATTTATGATGTGGACATTAATGGGTTAAAGGCTGGCTGCCTTACAATTGTGAATTCATCGGACTTCTGATAGTTAACAGACCAATAATTTGTGTCTTACATTCTGTTAACCTGTTAAATCGAAGTGGAATAAAATCTTAATTTTAAGGCACCAATCGTTTTTACAGTGTGTTTAATGCATGTGTTTGTGTGAGGCCTTCAGTCTCACCCCAGCTGAAGCAACGCCACACACTGGTTAACTGTAGCACAAGTAGTAGCATAGCTTATGGTAACACACACCTTCTGCAACAAGTACGCTTACACACACACTCACACACAGCAATGTAAAAGAACACATTTTTTGAAAAAATAAAAAATAAAAATAAAAAATAAGACTCATGTCGGCACAATCAAGGAAACACACAGCTCCATGTGTGTTCTCTAGTCCCAGAACTGCATGAGTGCAATCAGAATGTGTGTGTTGATATATGTGTGTGTGTGTGAGTGTGTATGAGACTCCAATCAGAACTCGTTTGTTGAAGTAATCAGCATCCATGTGCCCAAGCAGAATGGATTGTGATTGTGCATTCCTTGTGTGTCTGTGTATATGTGTGTGTGTGTGTGTGTGTGTGTGTGTGTGTGTGTGTGTGTGTGTGTGTGTGTGTGTGTGCTTGCATGTGTCTATACTGGCTGGTGGCTGCAGAAGTTGAAAGACTTGTCTTTTCAAGTGCATTCTCATTTTCAGAGGCTGTAGAATGAGAATGTGAATGTGTAGGTACTTTGTGTGTGTGTGACAGTGTGAGTGTGTGTGTTGTATTATACTAAGGCGTGTTGTGAGACATTGAAAGAATTTGAAATGAGTCTCAAATATTTCCGCCTCACTTCTCGAGAACAGAAAAAATAGAGAGTGTGAGCGGGTGTATGAAAGACTATTTCTCTCCATCCATCCGTCTGAGAGATTGAATCCCTTTCTTTTTTTTCAGCAGCGTTCTGTATGTGTGTGTGTGTGTGTGTGTGTGTGTGTGTAGCTGAGAATACCTCTGTGTCCACGCTTTTCCCAGCACCGTCTCATACAGCTTCTTTCAAGAGTCTATTAAAAACCCTTCTCCGCTGCTCCATCTTTCTTTCCTCTCTCTTTCTCTGTCTCTGTGTGTGCATCTGTGTGTCTTCCCCATCCCTTCATCCTCCTCCATCCTCTTGCCATCCTTCGAGGATCCTTCACCCGCCCCCTACTTTTTATCTTTACCATGCTATACCTTCTGTTTTGCAGTCTTGTTTCCAGAAGATTCTCATCCTTCTGTCGTTTCCTCACAGACAGCTTCTCTAGCATTCTTTGCTTTTCCCCCACCCCGCATCACCAACACCCCCTCCCCACCTCCTCCCTTACTTTTTTCTTTTTTCTTTTCCTGTAAAAAAAAAACAAAAGTGTCTTCACACATTTTTTTTTTAAAATAATGATAAAAAAAGAAACTTTCTGGGATTGTTCCTCTACCTCAACACTTTCACAAACGAGGCCTAACTTCAAAACTACATCATAGTACATAGGAGCTATAAAAATATACATGGAGAGTGGAGACTCCTGGGGAATGGAGAATGAGTATGGATGAAAAAAAGAGAGATAGAAAGTGATAGAAAAAAAAAACAACAACCTTGGTTTGACAAGAGGAAATAATAATGATAAAAAAAGCATTAAATTAAATTACAATACAAAAGGTGGAGAAAAACAGGGTCAGCACATTGTAAAGCCGAGGGAAAAATAAAAAAAAAATGAATAAAATGAAGAGCCTAGTGACAGAACTGTCCTTTTACATTTAGAGAAAAAGAAAAGAAAAGAAAGACATCTAAGAAGTATTGAATATTCATATATAATTATAATCTATAAGTGATGAAAGCGATAAAAAAATCAGTTTGTCTTTTTTTGATATTCGCTCACATTTCGTGTTTTGGTTTTGAAACAGTCTAACAAGCAAACACCCTCACATTCTCTTAAGTACAATGCTGTCTCACTCAATGACCCATACACACACACACACACACACACACACACACACACACACACACATTGAAACACGCTCGTACACTGTGACTGAAGCACACTGTTTGTGCAGTTCTGTGCACCAGCAGTGTCATAATTATTAACCTACACACTCACAAAAGTACGCACGTTATTAAAATATACAGGATTTTCAATGCCACTACGACTCCTCCAATCAAACGCAGGGTCTGGGGTCACCTTAGGCCAGCACTGCGCTTGGATTGGCTCAGCCCGAGGCCTGCCCCTTCATCGGAGGAACAACAAACACAAACATACTAAACTGCTAGCTTTGACTTTTCGTAGCGTTCACACTGTTTACATGGGCTGGACAAACTGAGTTTATCTTCAGTCTTCTTTTTTGTTTTCTTTTGTTTTGTTTCAAAGTTCAGGTTCTGGCATATTTCTCGGAGACTCCTCAAGCGGTAGAGCTGTTTTTCCATTTCATTGCTCATTTTTCCGCTCAGAGATCAACACTAAGAAAGCCTTTTCTGCTCTCAGATAGCAGAAGCTTTCAGATCATGTCCATTCAATACGCACGCCTCATTTGTCACAAAAGTCTGCAATTTAAGGGTGCATGTTTATGCGCATATATATGAATGTGTGTATACACATATAGTGTGTGTGTGTGCGTGTGCGTGTGTGTGTGTGTGTGTGTCTGTGTGAGTTCAGTCAAAAGGCTTGAAAGCATCCCAGTTAAAGCTGGACTGCAGAGAAGGGAAAGAAATAGAGGTTCATACAGTTATGGTTTAGGTAGTAGGCGAGACTGGCGTGGTACAGGGTGTTGTTTGTTTGTAGGCTGGCTTTCGGGATGTCCCATGTCCTCATACTTTGTAGTAGATGTTGGCAGGGCTCTGGGGGGGCATCTCCTGGACAATGTAGACCGGATGGCCGTAGTCTCCACTCACTTTCTCATAGTGCGGGCAGTAGGCTGAGTCGGAAGTCCGCAGCGGGATAATGATGTCGCTGGGCTCCGAGCCGTTGTTGTTGCCACTGCTGCCCCCGCCACCACCCCGCTTGGGCGAGGTGAGTGAGGAGAGAGAGAGTGGAGGGTGGTGGGACTCGGAGTGCTTGGAGTGTCGGCGGCGGTAACACACCACGCAGATGACGGCAGTGACCAGCAGGAGAAAGGCAGAGCCTCCGGCTGCGCCTGCGATCACCGCAATGTTAGAAGCCGGGAGGGGGCCGTTCTCTCCACCTGCTGGAGACCCCCCTCCACCAGGAACTCTGGGAAATGTAGTGTTTCCAGTGGCTCCTGATGAATAAGGTGAAAATTTGAATTATGAGGAGTTTAGAACACTTACTTCTTAATAGATAAACATATATTTATGCTTTTATTGTATTTAAATCTATACATATAATTCACAAAAACACACATCTAACGCAGATTCAATTGTGTACAGTTTTCCCCATTCACATTTTTTCTCATAACTTTTGAAACGTTTTTGACATGCAATTAATTGGAACATCTACAGTAACATTAAGATCACCTCCTCTTCCTTGAATTTTTCAAGTTTGGGATAGAAGGCGAGACTTAAAGAGATGTCTTTTGACACCTACACAGCAGTTTGAAGCTTACAGAAGGTTCATTAGGGCTGCCTTGTCCTTTCCTATAACATCCTCTGTCCTTACAAAGTTCACCATCTGATTGGGCAATTAATGTCTTTGAACAATCAAGTGAACCAATTTAGAAGTACTTTCACAGTCCCTACATTTTCTAATCATCTCATTGGCCAGAAGACGTCCAAGATGTCAGACAGAGATCAGAAAGTCCAAATGAAGGGGGAAAAGGTGCTTGACCAGGTGGGCAGTATTAGGTATTGTGCTCTTATTCAGCTCATCAGCTAATCAGTTCATTGACCTTTTCATGCTGTACCCACAAATACACTCATTTTTTAGATCTTTAGGTATCATAGCTGGTATAATATGTGGACATGCAACAGGTTTTTGTGAAAGCAAATAAATTTGAGTGTTTCGTTAAATTGAAATGATATTAATTTTGTATATTTGTGAAGGTCACACTGTTACCATAGTACACAGGTGTGTCATCTGTAAACCCCAGATATCCCATTGATATGAGCAAAGTTGAGATGCGGTAATACTAACTAGCTAGACTTGCAACCTGTGGTAATTGTTGAACCTGCATTTATTCAATAAAAATAATGAATCGATTTCATATATGCAGTATATGTTAAAAAATATCTAAAACCTATTTTAAAATACATGTAATGAAAATGGATAAATTAACCATGTAACAATTTATTAATCAATTTCATGTATACCATATATATATATGTTTAAAAATAGATCTAAAGTATATATATATATATATATATATATATATATATATATATATATATATATATATATATATACATATACAGGGTTTATATAATTTATTCTTCCATATGAGGAGCACAGAACGATTAATGAAGTCTTTTCCAAACTGAATCAGGTTCATACAAGCAAAGAAAACACTTAAAGCTGTAATGCCTCCCCCAAGATCAAAGCTTCACAGCCAATTATAAAATCCGACCTAACACTACAGACAGACAGGACTGTATGATTATTAATCTGCTTTGTTCAGACTCATTTCAAGTGACTGAAGTGATTAACTAAAACTGTCATCACAGTAAGAAAGAAGGAACTTCACAATGCTATGGTCGATATCCAGGCTAATTCCGCTCTGTAGTTTGAGGCTACAGACCACATCTCATTGGCAATTACGTACAGATACAAGCAAGACACAGTGGTTAGTGGCATGGGAGGACTGAAGTACACCACAGATTGCTTTAAGAAAATAGAGCATGTCTTGTTGAAAATGAGCAATAGCTCTCTGCCTCCCCCGGCTGATTCTGCATCATTAAACTGATGGGTGAAATGACTATAGTGGTGGGCATTGGTCAATATCAAGGTTAGACCACCATGACATTAGACATATTGTTGCTTACACAGACCATGACTCTGTGGGCATGGCTAACTCCAGGGCCTAATTATACACTCATGATAGACCCGTGGATTGGATGACCAAAATAGTGGTCAAATGATTGTGCCATGTGGTCACAGTTTGAGTTGGATATAGTCTCAATGTTTATCTGTGTGTGTGTGTGTGTGTGTGTGTGTGTGTGTGTGTGTGTGTGTAAATGTTCTGCAATTAATTAAACATAAAGTCAAAATCAAAGGTTTGGGTACCTTCTACCCTCTTATGCAGAATCCACAACATACTACATTGTAGCAGCTAAAGGTCTTTCTGTTCTGTAATTGCTGTTTCCCTCCTCTTACCTGCAGCCTAACGTTGAGATATGCTTGGATCATCTGCATGTGCACAGCTTGTGTGAGCTATGTTTGAGCTATAAATTTTCTATGATATTTAGAGTTTGAAAGGACAAAGCTCTTTGAAATAAATTGCCCGTGAGGTGGATTTGAGGTCCATTCTGGATCATTCTTCTGTTAACAGTAGCCTTTCTACTTTCAACCAGCCTTTTGACCGATGGTCACAACATTTCTTAGTTCCTGGAAGATTTCGTGGAATCGATCACTCTTTCACACCTGTGCTGTATTACCAATTGGTCCTGGTGACAATGAATCCCAAATCATGATACATCCTCCTCCGTGGATCACAGTTGGCAAAGTCTTCTTTTCATGAAATGCAGTTTATCATTTTCTCCAAATGTACATGTTCTGATTGAGGTTCTGTTTTGACTTCCACTGCACATTCCACACATCTTATCAGGCATCTGGAGATGCTCTCTATGTCACTTAAACAATGATTTTTGTGACAAGGTCAAAGGTAAGGTTCTTCTTATGACTCCTTTAGGAAGACTGTGTTTGTGAAATTGAACATCTCTACTCATGACCCAGTTACACCTTCCTGCAGGTTCCTGGCAATGTATGAGGTTTAGATCATAATCTTACCATCATTTCCTGAACTCATTTTTACCTCCACAGAGGTGCCTGCACTGAATGACTATTATTAAAAAAGTGTAGAACCACAAGCTAAAGAATGCTGACGATCTGTACCCTTCCCCTTCTGGGCATTAATTACCTTCATTTTCAGATCTTCAGACAGCTGCTTAGAGGAGCATATGTTTGGTAAGTGTCAGTACAAGGTTTAAAGAGATAGATAACTTATCAAACTTGAAAATTTGATTCAGCTGACAGTTCCTAATTACAACTGGTGAAACGCTTCAGCCCGATTTGCTAATCAAGGTGATTTTTTTATGCTATAAAAGACAAAAAAGTAATTGTGCATTTGAATTTGTTGAACATATATTCTCTATAACGTGTGTAAAGGTGCTTAAACTTAGACCAGATTTGGACTAAACTCCCAACTGCACGTATGTCCTGCCATTGTATTAAAACAAACGTGTGTGTGTGTGTGCACTACTCAGTGAGACTGCAATATCTCCAGCTGGCTGAGGGATTGGTCAGTAATACCGGGGATCTACCAGGCGCGCTCGTTGGTATCGTGCATGCTGGGCACAATTCCTGCGTTTTCTCTCTCTATCCTCCTCTCTCTTTCTCTCTCTCTTCTAGATTTGTTTGCTCAGGCGCGTTTCTGTTATTGTGCTCATGTGGCCCGCCCTCCCTCCATTTCAAGCACCTAAACTGATCTGTCTGAAAGAGAGAGAGAGAAAGACTCCCAGAAGATAAGAGCAATATATTTCACTGTTGTCCAACTATGTTTTTGTTTCTTCTGTTATCTCTCAGAAGCGGTGATTTAAGCCTTTAGAAAGCACCTTTCATTCTCATCTATCTCCTTATTTCCCCATGGAGTTTCTCACTATTTCTCTCTCTCTTTCTTGCTCCTGCAGTCCCTCTCTTTGTTCTCTCATTTTTCCTTTCTTGTTCTCTCTCATTCTCTCATTCATTCTCTTCTCTGTTTCCCATCTCTCCTTCAATCTATTCAACTCCTCTCTTCTTCTTTCTCTGACATACTATTTTTGACATCTCTATTTTCCTTCCCTTTCTCTCTATCATCAATATCCCTCCTACTTTCTTATTCCTTTCTCATCAACTTTAACCCTATCATTTTTCTTCTTTCTCCATCTCCTCTCTCCCTCTCTCTCACACTTTCTTCTCTCATGCTCTCTTCTTCTTTCTCTGAGACAGTTTTTTTTCTTTCAATTTTCCCTCTGTTTCTGCCTTTCTCTTCTGCCCACCCCCCAAAAAAACTAAACGAAACAAACAAAGCCAAACTTTGGCTATAAGTAATAATGAAGAGGAGAGGAGGGCAGTGTTTGTGTGTGTGTGTGTGTGTGTGTGTGTGTGTTGAGAGAGACAGAGAGAAGAGCGAGAGAGAGAGTGAGAAAAGACAGAGAGAGAGAGAGAGAAGAGAGAGAGAATCTTTGTTGTTGAAGCAGTAAAAGGGAGAAGGTAAGAACAGTTGTAAGTTCTTGAAAGGAACAAACCCATGACAAGTACAAAGACTAAGCAATATCACCTCTCTCTCTCTCTCTCTCTGCTTTCCTTCTCTCTCTCTCTCTCTCCCTCCTTTCCTTCTCTCTCTCTCTCTCTCTCTCTCTCTCTCTCCACTCCCTTTCCTTCTCTCTCTCTCTCTCTCTCTCTCTCTCTCTCTCTCTCTCTCTCTCTCTCTCTCTCTCTCTCTTTCCCTCCCTCACTCAACTCCTCTCCATCTCCCTGGACCAACAAAAACCAGGGCGCCAAACTAATGGCAATAATAACTCTTTGAAATGGCTCCCCTCTCCTCCCTGCAGCCCCTTTCCCCTCCCAGGATGGCCATTATCAAACCCTACACTGCCTCCCGGCTGAAAACTCCCAGGGCGACATGGAGAGAGGGGCAGAGAGAGGCCTCAGAACAGAGGAGAGAGAGCCAGAACCTGAGAAAGGGCAGAGAGAGACAGAGAATGAAGAACAGAGGATGGAGATATCAAGCAGGACCCCAGTGCCAGGATCCACGTTCATTTCTCCTCTCTCTCACCATCTGTCGCTTTTTCTCCATTTTTCTCTCCGTGGCTGTGAGATGTTTCAGGTTTATGCTGCTCTGATTTGTATCTACAGTACATTTGGGATGTGATGTATTCCTCAAATTCCGGGGTTACAAAGCAGTGGTCTACACATTTTGACACGCCCACAACCTCATCCTCATTTAGCAGGAAGAGGATTGTTGGTAATGGGATGTAAAGTATTAGTGTCTGCCATAACATTTAGAATGCTGTGGTCTGTCATATCAGGAAATGTGATGTGTGTGTATTATTGTGTGTGTGTATTGTTATTTGTTTGTTGTTATAACGCCTGTCTAGAATTTGTTTCCCTTGTAATGCTCAGAGTTGTGGCTGGGCACTGGCTCTCATTGTCCCTATTCAGAGTGCGGTTCAGAAAATGGATGGATGGATGGATGGATGGATGGATACTATTATTGTATTGTGTACATTATTATTATTATTATTATTATTATTATTAAGGGTTTACGATGATTTTTTACTCAAATTAGGAACATTGTTATAGTATTAAAAACCATTATGTAACATCTGAAATTCAAGCAATTCATCTCATCAAAAAGTGGGTTTGAGTACAACAGCACAGGTAAGCAGTTGGAGTTTATGAAGTGAACTACAGTAATAACTTTTGTCTTTCAAGTTAATATTAGCTTCTTGTGGGCTCATCATTCCTTTTCTTTATAATTACGGGCTCTCTATAGAACTTAAAAGGGTTCTTTTACTAGTAAAACCTTTCTTGAGGCAGTGGTGGATCCGTGAGTCGGGCTCTGGGTTATTTATCTCAGGACTGTGGGTTCGATACCTATGTCTGCTATGATGCCACCTTTGGGCAGTCCTGGTCAGCTGCATTCCTGCACAGCTTGCTGATTTCCAGACCTGTTAGACCTGGTAATTCCATGAGTTGAATTAATTGTGCTAAAAAAAACACAAAAAGTGTGGCAGGATTCTGACACTCCAGGTCAAGTTGCCTACTGACCGCCTCTCCAGGGGAGTGAAACATGGGTGACCTATGCTCTGGAATATGCAAAAAAAATTACTTCATTATAACGTCACACACTTACTTTTGGTGCTGTGTGATGTGTTCATGTTTTCATGGGTTTTTCGTGGTTCTTTATAGTATGATTACATTTACAACCCCATTTGAGTGTTTTAACATGTATGCCTGTTGTTCCACCGCCTCATTTTGACACATCCCATGGTCGTGTTCCAATATACATGTGGATCACCGATCTGAAGGCTTTACCTGGATTTCTGTTGTTGGTGCGGCCTGCCTGATCAGGTTTGGCAGACTTTGGAACTGATCGTGAGGACCTGTGGAAACAACAATGAAAGATCTTTTGTTGTTTGTTTGCGAGTTCTAAATTCGACCAGTCTGATCCAAGAGCAGAGTCCAATGAGACTGGAACGCTCTCCACAACACGGGAAAAGCTTCTTCACAAGCCCTCTGTAATCATCTGAGGACTGAGGGAGGCCATGCTTATGAAGCTCTAACCAATGTGACTCAGCCAATCAGATCAGTTCACCCACAGGCCTCCTCAGCTTATGGTACTGTGGTGGATTTTCCTGTTTCTCATCATGCCATGTGTGTGTGTGTGTGTGTGTGTGTGTGTGTGTGTGTGTGTGTGTGTGTGTGTGTGTGTGTGTACATGCTGTCTATCTCATCAGAAATCTGCACCAAGCAAAGACACTTTTATTTAGATGACAAACAAAACAGACGTGACCTTTCAGCCGCAGAGCAGATAAACAAACAGACAGAGGGTAAGAAAGACAAAGAGAGAGATGGAAGGAATACTTTTGAAGGAATGTGCAATGCTAATAATGTCAAATATCGATAGAAAATTCATAGAAGCTAAACTAGGAAAGCAGGCACGGAATAAGGCACAGGGGAATATGAAAAGGGAGCAAAAGATGGAGGAACACAGAAAGGAGAGACAGAAGGAGAAAGAGAGAGGGAGAGAAAGAGAGAAAGAATGAGTGGGAGAAAGAGACTTTTCTAGTAGGTACTTTTGTAAGTGCTGAGGAATTTGGTTTCACTCAACGTAGCAGTGCAGCCGGAGTGGCTCGTCCTGAGATTGCTACGCTAGATAATATTCCAGCAACAGCACTCTAAACTTTAAACACACAGCAAAGTCTCAGCCTGTGTCAACACGGGGAGAAAACTATTAATAGGCTGTATGACTTTACTTTTGGATCAAAAGGCGTTCTAAATAGTACCAAAGGTTTTGATTGTAAACCATTTAAAAGGGGACTTTTCAAAAGCTGTGATAAAGAAATGGTCACTGTGAAAGTCAGACATCCCACCCGGCAAACACTCATTGCAGTGAGGGAGCAACAGGCAACATCCCACACTGTGTAGCTATTAACAGTAAACGTGTCATTAAAATGTGTATTTTTATTATATTATATTATATTATATTATATTATATTACTTATTATATTATATTATATTATATTATATTATATTATATTATTTGACTTGTGGGTGTTTTGTGACTATGTGGTTCTCTCTCTCTCTCCTCCCTCCCTCTCTCTCTCTCTCTCTCTCCTCTCTCTCTCTCTCTCTCTCTCTCTCTCTCTCTCTCTCTCTCTCTCTCTCTCTCTATCTCTACCTACGATTGTGAATATGACTTGTGGGCATCAGCAAAGTGCTATCAATATACAGGAGAAGTACAGTAGTATGATTGTTGCTACATCAGCATGTGGGTATAGAAAGAAAACAGCCTTTTAACGATACTGTACTAGTGCATCTAAAAATAAGAATACCGTGCAAAAGATCAAAGCGCTCCTCATGAGAAAGGGATATTTTATATTAATTACATGTAAAGCAAAATATATTCAACCTTATTCTGAGTTTGAATAAATTACTAATCAGTATTAACATTAAACATGAAGGAAACAATTAAGGCTTGATAGATAATATACTTTAATATAAGAGAAAATAAAATACACGACAATTATATTCTCACTGTTTGTGATGCACTAGTATGTACCGCATGTATCCATTTTTCTTTTCACGTTTTTAAGAGTGCACTCGTCCATTTGTTAAATATATACTGTCGTGCTAAACCGTGCAAACAGGTTTGTTGCTTCTTCTGTCAAGTTTGGAAATATATTTTCTTTCTGTGATGGCGGTGATGGTGATATTTCGAGGGGAGCTTTGTTTTAAACTGATGTGAATTTCGTTGGGGTGTTTCATAACAACAATACATTAAACAGAGCAGCAATTTGACTCACTGCTGATACAAAAGAACAATCCTTTGAAACATACTTTGAAAATATAAGGAGTTAAAAGCATGTAAAAGTGTGTGTAAAAGTATTGTATTTCGATACTGGAATAAAGCATAAATCCTCCAAACAAAACACACTTCAGAATGATGATGATGGTAGTTTCCACTCGTGCCTGTCATCAAAAACAGGACTGCTTTTGAAAAAGGCTGCCGAACTCAACTCGGGAATGGAGACAGCTATAGTGTGTGTTTGTGTGTGTGGTTTAGGCTTACTTCAGAAGAACAAATATGTAAATGTGCATATATTCATATGCACAGAGTGTGGGCATTCAAAACTGTTATTCTGACATGTTTACAAGCCAGGTCCAACATCTGTTACTGCACTTCATAAATGAGGCCTTGTGGATTTTATCTTTGGGTCTGTTTGGGTCAGACACATGTGTATTTGTTTTTGCCAGTGACCGTGAATGTTTGTGAGTGCGTGCGCACATGTGTGTGAGTGTATGTTTATCACTACTCACTTTGTCCCACTTTCAGCACTACCTTCATGCCCTGTGTGGCACACACTCCTCCTCTCATACTCTCCAGACCCAGGCGCGTGCCATCTGACGTAGCTGAGGAAGAGGAGCACATGGAAAAAATATATTAGAAATATTAGAGCACACAGAATGTACACATACACACAGTCCTCTGCAAAAGTCTTCATAAACATAATAAATAAATAAATACCAATAAACGTAGTTGCTTGCTGCAGACAGGAATTGGTCCAGTCACTGCATTGATTTGCTCATTTCCACTAAACTCACTTGGATTTACTTAAAATGAGCTCTGCTAGGTGTTAGATGGGAACTGGGAACTGGTCTTCCAGTATTCTCAAATATTACTGATCAACTATAACGCATTAGTACTAGTGAAGTAATGTGTGTGTGGGTGCTAATAGCAGGCAGGTCCCCCTTGTGCTGCCACCACCATGAGAGCTCTGAAGTTCTCCTGTGGTATCTGCCTCCAAGACATTAGCAGCAGATCCTTTAATCCTGTGAAGTGGCTCCATGAATCACATCAGTGAGCCTCAGCCTTGGAGCATTTTTGGTGGGCACTGTCCACTGACAGCAGACTACGTACTCTGCACTGCACTTTGACAATTTGGTTCTTGTCAAAGTGTCTCAGATACTTGACCGCACTTCACCTTCATGAACTGACTGCTTACCTGCTCCCTAATATGCAGATCCCACCCCTTCACCGATGTCACCTTCACTTAACCTGTCGGCGGTATTAGTGTGTATGGTGTAATTCACTTTACTGTTCATTTTTGCTGCACGTTTGACATTATATCATTCTTGTACAGTGACAGAACTACATATTTAGTTACATAAATCATGAAATACATCATTTTTTTTTTGTGTCACAAAAGAAATCATGAAAAACAAGTGTTGAAAACTATAAATGTTCATAAAAATAAAAATCATTATGTACTATTTGAAGTGTAAAGTGATATTTGGCAATATACTGTATTCGTTGCAAATATTGGAAAACAAGAAATTCTCAGTATAGTCAACATATATTCATCTTTTATTTAAAATAACTGGAGAAAGAAAAACTACTTAACTTTCGGGTGAAAAGTCAGTGAAAATTGAGTTATCTTTTTAAGTTTTATGCACTTTAGACTCTTTGTCATTATCACTATAAAAACCTTAAGGCTCAATACCTTAAATCTGCTCAAAATGATTCAAATATATGTGAATGAATGAATCCGTTCTTATCTATGTGTGTATATGAGTCAGATATATCAGATTTCAAAACGGGGAATTTATATTAGATACTATCATTTCTCCAGGTACTTCAGTGAGCTGTGAGTGTGAGCAAACTGAACATAATATAAGAAGTCTTTCAGAGTGTACGTGCACACATTCTCACTTGTGCACACCTATGCACATCCCAAGGGCACACTGCACTTGGCACTGTATTTCTCTGGCTGTGATGACATAGGCCTCATTCACACTCTGTCATTCTGCTGCACAGAGTGGCTTTCTCAAGCATGCATTCAAGTCTCACACACAGTGAGAAGCCCAGCTCTAACTTGTCCTCATTTACATCCTCTCTGGAGGACATTTAACACCATAATGCATTCTCCCTGGACTGTAACCCACACACACACAGGCCTGGTCAGTGAAGTGGCTGGAGAAAAAAAGGGAAGTGGGCCAGGGTGGGCCAGACATGGGTTGCAGCCCTCTGCACCTGGGCCGGGAGAGCCACAGGTGGGCATGGAAAACTCTAAAGTTAGTGTGGGCAAGATCAGGGCTTACTGTCAGAAAAGGACAGAGTGTCCTTGGTAGCTGATCTGCACCTCAATGAGTAGGAGAGAGGAATGGTGTGTGTGTGGTTGAGTGAGAGACAGACACAGAGAGAAAGAGAGGGAGAGAGAGAGAGAGAGAGAGAGAGAGAGAGAGAGAGAGAGAGAGAGAGAGAAATGACTTCATATAAGCATGAACCCAGTTCTTATTTACTGAGCGATGGAGATATGGGGAATGAAATGAGATGGATGAAAGGTGAAGCACACTTTCACAGTCCTCTCTCTCTCTCCCTCTCATTCTTTTTCTCTCTCTTTATCAAGAGGAGTCTCAAGGAAATTCCTCCTTTTTTTCCCTGCCATTTAGAGATAAATCATAAATCGACCCTTTCTCCAGTGCAGCCAGGGGCTATAGAATAACATCTCGGCCAATGAAAAGACCGGAGGAGTGTGAAGAAACAGGCTTTCACACCACTCTCTCTCTCTCTCTCTCTCTGTCTCCCTCACCTCTCACTTATTCTCTCATTCTATCACACTGGCCAATGAAGTGCTCAATGTGTGAAAGCAGGGGAGCAAAAAAGAGTGAGGGCATCCAGAGTCCTACATTGACCACACACACACACACACACACACACACACACACACACACACACACACACACACACACACACACGTAACATGCACACACGTGTGGAAAGACATGACCAAAAGAGAATTCCTGAAATGGTGAAAGAACATAACAGGGAAAGGAGAATGTTGACTGGGAAATATGGGAAAACATGTTAAAGAATAAACAAAAGAAATACAGTTTCTTATTGTAACATTTAAAATATGCATCATCATTGTGCCATCACGTAATCTGCCCTGATTCACTGTGACTGTAAATTGTGTTGCTTGTGCCAGAGCCCCCTCTGATAAGTGGAGCTCGGACTGAACGACAAAAATACCAGGACACCTGCTGATTCAGCATTTCTTCTAAATTCAAGGGTATTAAAACCCCTTTATCCTTTAAGCAGGAGACCTTTGTTGGAGTAATTGTCTCTACTATTCATGGAAGCTTTCTACTAGATTTTGGGGCAGGCAATCAAATCCTCTGTGAGAATTATGAGCATTAATGAGCTCAGGATGTTGGATGATCACCACCTAAAGTATTGGATGAAGCACCATCTTTCCAAAGAACACAGTTCCACTGCACCACAGCTCAGTGCTGGTTTTTTTAAAAACCCTTCTAGTCAATGTCTGGCATTAGGCACGGTGAGAACAGGTTCATGTTTATTTCTATAGAGTCACTCTAGAGAGTCCCACTGTATCAGAAATACTTCTCTAAAGCAACTTGAGAAGCTGTGTGTGTGCATTTGCACATCTGTGTCAGCAATTGGTGGGGGGGGGGGGTCTTAAAGTAGCTGAATGCATTTATTAGACAATGTGTCCACATACTATCTATATAGAGAGAGAGAGTGTGAAAAAGTGAGTCAGAAAAAAGAGAGAGAGTGTGTTAAAGGGAGGTGACAAGGTGGTGATGGGTTGCTTCATCAACTTCGTAATGAACCTACTGTAGAAGGCAAAGATGGAATCTACAGGACGAGGGACTTTAGGTATGTTCTTCCCAATATTCAGTTATTTACAGTTATTAGGACTTAAATCAAGTCACCGTAATAATGCTGAAATGAAATCTCAATAGAAAAGAGTAGAAATGACAGTTGTCAGTATTAGGCTGATCGTATTTGCTGGATAAATGCTGGATTATATTTTGAAGTTCAAAAAAAATTATAAATCTGACCCAATTCTGTAACAAATCAATTCTGAAACAGAGCACACTCACACTGTCTGATGTCTTGTTGTAAGCTGTGTATTTTGTCCTGTGGGGCAGTAGAATGTGTGAGCAGTTTGATCAAAATAGGCCACTTTTGGATGCTCTTCTTAAAGGGAAGCACTTCAGTGTGAAACTGCTCACTTTAAAACTCAGTAGGTTGTAAACAAGACATACTAGATCAGTCTATGCATCCTGAAAGCTCCAGATATACACAGATCAGCCATAACATTAGCACCACTGGCAAGCGAAGTAAAAAACACTGATTATCTTCACACACCAGCAGCATCTGTCAAAGGTTGGACATATTAGGCAACATGTTAGCTGTCAGTTAAAAAGCAGAAGCAGAAGAATCTGAGCTACTTTCACGAGAACCAAATTACAATGACCAGACGACTGGGTGAGGACATATCCAAAACATCAGTCAGGTCTTGTGGGGTTTTTTTCTGCTATGCAATTTTCAGCTTTACAGAAATCCAGGTCCAAGCCTCTTATGAGCAAGTGGACGACAGCGGCAAGAAAAAGTCCCTCAGACTAAGAGGAAGAAACCTTGGGAAGAACCAAGGCTCAAACCAAGGCTCAAAAGGGGTATCTGAAGATGGTGCCAGATACCCCATCTTCAGAGGTGTTGTAGAGTCCATGCAAAGAGGTATGTACTTAATATTCATCACAATATTACTTGCTGACATGAAAATCAGTACTGCTCTAAAAAGCAGTAGGTAGTATCACATCACCTCCTCACTGACTCCTGGACCTGCAGGTGCAAGAGCACTGCAATGGGGCCAATTCCCTAAACATTTCCTATCCAGGAAATTCCACCGCAATTGTTTGCACAGCAGTAAATGAGACACAGGTGCCAAGACCATAAAACTACAAACAGATTCACTATGACACACCGTACTTTTTGTACCATAACCAAAACCCAGCCACAACAATAAGACACTCATTAGCACCAAATTCTCTGCACACGTCCACACACTGACCACTTCATTAGAAACACTTACTTGTACTGAGGGTCAGTTTAAAGGCTGGTCATGTTTCTATATTGAATCAATGCTCTAGCCTACACATAATCTAGGTGTCACCTACGCATAACCACATACCCTATGCCATTTAAATTCAGATGTACAAACATATCATTGGTTTTGCGTGCACTGATGGGAGACAGTCGGTGAACCAGAGATGATAAACCAGAACCTGCATTTTCTCAACCCTTTCTCTCAGTGGTCAGACAAGCATCAACTCAAGTATCAACTCAAATCAGTTCAACAGCCATATGGACCATCTCATCATCTTCTGTCCTTTATGTGCTGCAAGTAAAAGTAGCTCCAACTCCCATGTTATCCACTTTCAACTGTCCTCACCAATTTCTTAGCTGGTGTAATTGCAGAGGGATGTGGACACACCAATGCACAAGTATAAACACACCTCAGTGTAAGCTTCTTGCCCAGGATACGGTGCAGACACTGCTTTGAAATCTTAAGCATTCGTGTGTTTAGATTTACAGGTACAGGAAGCCTTGGATTCAGTTATGGTGAAGTTTATGCTTCGAGTTAGGTTAAGTGTAGGTCAAGGTTAGGTTTAGGTTGAGGTGTAGGTACAGGTACATGAAATGACATCAATAGAACATTCTCTGTTCAAATCCTTCAATTGGATTAGATGTTGTGCAGATGCATGAAGCTGGAATGATATTTTGTACATAATGTGTGAATCTTGAAATGAACCTTTTCGTCATATGTGTACAAATTCCTCTAAACACCAGCCTGAATCTAGTAATAGAGTTTTGGGTGGAAATGTCTGTCTTTTGCCACCAAGATCCCAAAAAAGAATCCCACCCCTCCAACACCCCCCCCAAAAAAAAGGATAAACAACACAACAATAAACCCCAGCAGACACATCAATCATTTGACCGTTACTGTTTTTAGCATTGTTGCCCATGTAAAATGAGCCAGTGGCCACAGACGCAAGCCAAGGCCATCACCGTGAGTAACAATGTGTTGTTTTTTCAAAACTGTGTGTTGCAGCGACTCTCATTTCGGAGACTAAAGTGGTTACGACTGCTTACAAACAGACAGTCTAGTATAAGGCACAGTGTACCGTGAGGCTGAGTCTTATATAAGGGCTTTTGTGCTTTGACTGACTCTGACAGCCACAGCACATGCCAGGATTCTGTGACTTTAAAACCCATTTTTGAGGGAAATAAAAGAAAGGAGAGGAAAATGATACAGAGAGAGAGAGAGAGAGAGAGAGAGAGAGAGAGAGAGAGAGAGGGAGAGAGAGGGAGGGAGCATGAAGGAAAGACATTGTCTTTGACAAGCTGTTGCTGACATGAGTGAGATGAGAGATGATGGAAAGTGATAGAAAGAGCAAATGCGTGAGGGAAGGAGGGAAAGGAAAGAGATGGCAGAAGAGATGCAGGGGGAGAGAAAGAGAGACAGCCAGAGGAAACTCTTGGAAGTGCTCTTGGAGCATAAAGCGTAAAAAAAAGCAACAAAATGAAAGAAAAAAAAAAATACAGAGGGAGAAAAGAGAGAGCGATAAAACGGAAAGACAGAAGACAAGCAGTGGCTTGTTTCTAGTGTTTCTTCGGGAAATAAATGAAAGAGGAGAGAAAGAGAGACATAAGAACAACGATGGGAGGAGGAGGCAGACAAGGACTTGGGCACAGATGAGAGGGAGAGAGGAAGGAAAGGAGGGAGGATGAGTAATTGAGACGATGATCAGCAGTGAAGGGGGGATGGAGAGAAAACGGGAGGACAGCAGCGGCTCCAGTGGAACGTCTCTGTCCCTCTAACCACCCCTTAAGAAAAAAGGAGGAATGGAAGGCAAGGCCGGGAGGAGAAGAGCAGGAGGAAAAGAGTAGTGTAAAGAAGGGAGAAAAGCCTCTTTAATAAATAGCAGCACAGTCAGCTTGACTTACAGAGCACACTGCCCCCAGCTGAGCCAAACACACTCAGACAGGATGGCACATGCTGCATATGAATGAATGTGTGTTTGGTCACTTTTATGTCCAGTTGACGAGTTTTCTTTACTTCAATTCCCAAACATGTAGGAATCAATATGGGAAGTGCGTGCTGGAGCTGATATTTTCAGAATGAGACGACACTGGTCAGCGGAAACATGAGCCTCAGTCTCAGTTCTCCAAGAGGGCTGAGGTTCAGTTAGCTGTTGAACGGGTTTTTACAACGGTCCGAAGCAAACGATGGAACTCAGCAGAACCCAGAGGAAGCCTACCACCGTACCGACTGCATTACAGTCACTCATTTGGCTCCCGCAACAGGAGCCGCTGCTACCGATGACACATGAACACATGGACCGCTGAGCACCATTTCGACAGGCGGGGTGATGTGACTGGCTAAACTCAAACTGATGGGAAATTAAGCCAACCGATCATTACTCTGTCATTACATTACATTATGATCTGCGACTAAAAGTTAAAGCAGGAAAGTAAGAAGATGAGTACTGGAGTCTCGCCAAATCAAAGCACACAGTGAACACCCACATACATGTATTTCATGCACTTCAGCCATTGCAGGGTGACACTAACTGAAGCAAATGAAAAAGATACAATGCCATGAGATCTGGAAGTGTGGACGTCAGAAAATGAACTAGAGATGTGCTTCCATTCCTCACAATATCATCAAACAGTACATATTTACTAGCCATACATAAGGCTGACATGTTATGGCAGATGTCATATGATGTCAAGAGTAACTATGACAGATTATGTTCATTGATATAACAGTTTATGCTTACAAGTAATTATCATGACAGATACTATAACGTTGGCTATCGTGACTTTAAATTACACTGACAAACTGTCATGACATCAAACATTGTATAGCATCGTCCGTGACAGATACTGGGAATGATAGCATGACACTGTCAACTCAAGACCGCATGTAATATATAGCAGAACACATTCAGAGCATTGTTATGTCAAAGCTTGTTCACATTTTAAGGAAAAAGTATTTTTTTTTGTACTAAAAATGGATTATTTGATTTGTAACAACATTGAAACCCTTTTAGGGCTATATATTCAGTAGTTATAGACCCAATGAAGAACCCCACTTAAGTAGTTTTACCAAAAATGTAAGCAGACCGATAAACAGTATGTTAAAATGTTATCAAAAATAGAAACAAAAAATTGCAGTTTTATATAAAAAAACAACAAAAACACACATGTACAATATTTCTACAAATCTTGTTTTTTTAAATGCATTTTAAATAATGTGACAAATCAAAATAAAAACTGTTCAAAACATTTCAACATGTTTTAAACAGTTGAAGTGTTCCTGAAAAATGTAACCAATAATTACAAACATTACAAACATTTTGTACGCAAAGTACAAAAAAATCTACAAAAAATTAACAAACTGTGATGTTTTTGTGAGTAAAGTGCTCCTAAATATGCAACCAAACTTTCAAAATTGGTTTTAAATTACATGTTTTAATGATATGAAACCAAAAAACAAAAAAGTTGAAAATGAATCATTGTTGATTCATCCAACAGATTAACTGTCATTGATTTTTAGTTAAACTGACTTTAATTGAGTAATTTATATTACTATATTAATATTAATATAGTATATATATATATATATATATATATATATATATATATATATATATATATAAATATGCATCCCACACCCCAGGTAACTGCTGCCCACTAAAACGACTGTGTAGACAGGCCAATAGGCCAGGGTGCCCATAACATTGCAGTGCTGCAAATGAGCAAATGAGAGACATGTGACGCACTGGGATGAAAGAGAGAGTGGTACAGAAAGAAGGGATAGAAAAAATGAGTGGAAAGTTCTTGTGTTGTACAGCAAAGAAGCAGATATGTAAACAAACAGGACAAAAAGTTCAAAGCAGATGGAAGATGTGCTGACACAGTGTGTGTGTGTGTGTGTGTGTGTGTATGTGTGTGTGTGTGTGTGTGCTTCTCCCATGCATGTGTTAGTTTAATAGCAGTTTGTCAGCCTCTCTACAGCAGAAACAGTGATGAAGCATAACACAGTCAGCAGTTAGACAGAGAGCAGGCATGTGCACCCAAGCTATTATTGAGTCAAGATATTCACATTTGCATTATGTGTGTGTGTGTGTGTGTGTGTGTGTGTGTGTGTGTGTGTGTGTGTGTGTGTGTGTGTGTGTGTGTGTGTGTATGTGTGTGACCTAACATAACTCACAATGGTGTTCAATTGAATACACATGTCCTATCCATATCTCAATAACTTCAAACATGGGTGTAATTTAAAACACATCTCTGCTCACCCCACATCTGCTGATATAGCCATTCAGAGAGGGGCTCTGTGTGTGTGTGTGTGTGTGTGTGTGTGTGTGTGTGTGTGTGTGTGTGTGTGTGTGTGTGTGTGTGTGTGTGTGTGTGTGTGTGTGATATAAGGAGGCAGACAGGAAGAGTTAGTTTGTAGGGAGGAGTGTGGGGATGTTTTATGTATGGGCTGTTTATGAACATGCATGTGTTCTTGTATTAAGTCTAATATGAGTTCTGTTCTTGAGGTATAAGCAGTAATAATGATCATATTCAAACTGGAACAGAAGAAAAATGTAAAAGCAGATGTCATTAGGAAATTTTGTAGCTGATTTCCTGTAGACAGCTCAGCATTTACCAAATGTACTGTATAGTTCATTGTAAACACACAAATGACATATATAGGCATATTTACGTATTACGCAAATATCTAATACAAAGCTTTGCTCATATAATCTAAACAAAAATAAGTGAGCAAATCCTTTACAGAAATATGAATTTCTGGACATCATCCATCACAGTCCATGTTTACTCTGAATTGTACATATTGAGGGAAAAATAGTAATAAATGTGCGTTCACGTTTAGACAGACCGCATTTAAAGTTTTCCCCACCAAAATATTCAATTAAGCATCAAAACAGTTACTATACTGTTTTGAATACTGCAGAGGTGTGTCTCTATGAAGAGACACCTAGAAAAACAACAGGGGACAACCAGGGATACCCAAACATTGAGACAGCAGGTTTCAAACAGTGTGTGCAACTTTCATTTATGTGTTAAATTGAAAGGCAAACAGGAAGAATTTGTTTATGTCAGTGCATTTTTGCAGGACTCCAACGGCATCGTTCTTATACACTCATGTCCAAACATTGTTGCACCAATAGTTGCCAGGAGGAGGTTGCCAGGAACATTAAACGATTAAACATTTAGACTGATACGGGCAAAATGTATTGATTTACACATACAGAAGCAGTCTCTCTCAGAAAGCCGTTTAGAGGTTTCAAATGGTGTCCTGCAATAATCCATTACATTCAGCTTGAATGTTCTCACTCAGTTCCTGCAGATTTCGCTGGAGGGGTGGAGTGCTGATAAGAGTGTCCAATAGCATCTCACACAGTTTCAATCAGGGATAGGCCTGGTTAGGAGACTGGTACTTGTATAGTATCTGTACGCCGTTGACTGTAGGAGCTCATTAATATAATGTTGGGATGTCGAAGTGCCTATAATGAAGATCAAAGGTGACCGGCATTGTATGAATGATGCCAAGCCTTCTGGATACGTGACGCAATATAGTTGATCTTGATGCTGACCACAGTGCCTTTGCACGTGGATTGGTTGGTTGTTTCCACCACGAGAAAAGCTGCCGTTCTAAGTGACACCATGACACCATTGCAGTCATGCATTGGAATCGGTTAAGTCCTTCTATTAATTTTGCTCACGAGTGTATTATGAGTTAGAGACTCAAACTACTACACTTTAAATGAGCTACACTTCGTCTGTAAATATTTGGACATCTAGAAAGTGGAATGCTCTAACTATACACACACGACCGCCGCACCTCACCCCCACAGAAACACACATCTAGCCTGTTCCCAACAAGATTACAGGATTTCACGTTTTCCTCTCATATCTGATCCAGCAGTTTCTCCTGATATTGGCTTCATAGCACTTGACACCAGTATAGTATATCTCTAACTGCAATGATAAGAAAACTTTATATGGACTCCTGGCTTTTCCCCATGAGATGAATGACTCCATCACACTAAATGCTGTTTGGAAAAACAAAACTGCTAAAAGAGTTCTTGCCTTTATTCTGGTATTAATGTTCTTTTTGGGTTGAACAGTATTATTTACAATATTCACAGAACTACAATGTTTGCAGCAAATACAGCAATGTAAAGGTCAATGCATGAGTGTATGTGTATTTGAGAGTGTGAGTGTGTGTGAGTGTGTGTGGGGGGGGGAAGCTGTTAGCATGTGTGTGCATGTGTGTTTGAGTTATGGATGTTTTTTTCTTGCAGACTGAACTGGGAGAGTTTTGCTCCCACTCACTTTGGGCCCACTATTTATATCTTTGGCTTCTGGTTCATATTTCCTGCCACTAAATAAGACATTATAAATCAAATGTAGCACATTCATAAAGATGATATAAGTCCTTAATGAAGCCTTCATAGGCAATTAAAGGAGTGAGGACAGCTGGAGGAGAGTGGGGGCCCGGGAGAAGGGGGGGGGGGGCAGAGATAAGGAGAGAAAGTGATAGAGACAGAAGGATAGGACAGATAGGATAGAAAGAGTTCGAAAGACAAACAGAAAGAGAAAAAGACTGAAAGACAAAGAGAAAGTGGTAGGGAGTCTGAAGAGTAAAAGAGAGATGGAAGGACAAACAGAAATACCGAAAGACAAATAGAAAAAGAGAGAAATGGTGAAAGAAACAGTGATAGAGAGAGAGAGAGAGAGAGAGAGAGAGAGAGAGAGTTTATAGTGAAGCAGAGACATAAACAAGAGCAGAGCAGTTATTAATAACACTGAAAGTCAACACAAATCTTAATGTTCCTCTATAAACACTGAGAAGCCCCCACTGCGGGACATAAAGAGATGAAGTTTAACAGTGTCACCGTGGCTTTGAGGAGTGAAGCGGTTGTGGAAATTGCCAACACAAAGCGTGTACGATTTGCAGCACGGAGGGAAGCAGCATCTCCACTGCTGGAAAACAGCAGCGCTCTGACAGCACTTAACGTAATGCAGCAGAGCTCAGATGAGCCCCTGTTTATGACACGCGTCAAAGCAGAAACTTGAGATAATGCCACACTGAAATGACATGCTATAACTTCCCTGCTGCTCCTAAATATGTGTGTGTGTGTGTGTGTGTGTTTGAGAGAGAGAGAGAGAGCGAGAGAGAGAGAGACTGAGACTGTGTGCAAGACAGACAGAAAGAGAGAAGGAGTAATAGCAAAATAGATCAAGAAAAATAGAGAGACAGACAGAGTGCAAGACCAAGAGAGGGATGGACAGAGTGCATGAAACAGAGAGGGATGGACAGATTGCAAGACCAAGAGAGGGATGGACAGTTTTGTGACCTTTTTTTTTTTTTACCTAAATCTCTTTTAAACTGTAAACCATAAATCTGTGCTCACTGAGGTTCTGATTATAGTTACACTTAAAAGTGTCTGATTACATTCAGGTAGAAATCTATACAATATATAAGGAACATATAATATAATTCATAATTCATGTCCTCACACTGTATAAAAACAAACAAAAGCTGTGTATGTGTGTGTAGGACCACTAAAGTAGCCTCCTGGAGTATATATGGGTACACGACACCACTCTGGTGCAGGAACGTAATTGCAGTTTGTAATAATCACAGATGAGGATATGCATACTTATACACTCCCACCCACACACAAACATGAGCCCAAATCAAAAACAGGCTGACACACACACACACACACACACACACACACACACACACACACACACACACACACACGCCATACACACTCTCGGGGCCAGTCTCAGCCAGCTCTGTGCGTGCTGTGTGTTATGTTGATCTACTCTGGGCTTCATGTGACATTTCCATTATGACAGCTTGTTCACTTTGTGATCATCAAGCCCGATTATCCATCCTCTCTCTCTCTCTCTCTCTCTCTACTCTCCTCTCTCTCTCTCTCTCTCTCTCTCTCTCTCCCTCTCTCTCTCCATCCCTCCCTCTCTCTCGGTTTCTTTATCCCTCTCTCTCCCACTTCCCTCCCTTCTTTCTTTTTTAACCTCCCATATTAAGGCGTAGCCCCTGGAGCCTCTGAGGCTAGTTTCTCCTGAGGGCCTAACTTGAACATATAACATACACACACACACACACACACACACACACACACACACACACACACACACACACACACACACACACACACACACACACACACATGTGTATAACCTTTCCAACACCCAAAACACAGACACAGATGCCACACTGGGTGTAGGCTGTGAGTAGCGATATAGCCTTTGAGCTTGAAAAAACAAGCAATTTAAATATACAAACAAAGGCCTCCATGGAACATTTCCACAGCATTCAACAGCCTGTGTCCAAGACGATGCTCCCAATCTGCTATAAAGCACTAAATACGAGAATCTATAATGCATTTTGTAGGCTGACCTTGATGGAGAGAAAATACACAGTGCGCTCTCATAATCCCAAAAATGCTCCACAATTGGTAATGCACAAACTAAACACAGAACACTTGTCATCAAATCCCTCTGCTCCTGAAAGGCCAACTGTACAGCTTTCCATAACTGCTGATTTTCTTAAGGCCTCTGTTTGCTTCTTGTGGACTTAATTGTGGACCAAACAAACAACCTCACATGTTTTGTGGTGGCTTTGTTCACTCTGTTGCAGACATGGTAGCTTAGTGCCTCTGCGTACACAAACCATGCATGACAAACAAACCGTCTGATTGAGTCGATGCTCCAAGACAAAGAATAGAGTCAAAGATGGATGATCATTTTGCTAAATTCCTTGATCATTTTCAGTGACGGTCTCATTTTGTCGCCAAGCGGAGATGACCGGCGAATCAATAATAGCTGGAGGGCTTCCACACCTGTCAACCTTTACTAGCATTGTGACAGACCAATTGACCAGACTGCGCCAGAAGACTTTGGGTACTATTATTAGCAGTCATATTGCCAGACCTGCCCCTAAAACAAAGTATTGGCCAGGATTCTGGCCAGATTTGCGCTATCAACATTCCACCTACTGCAAAATATGCAGAACATAATGGGAATATTCCATCTGCATGGGATGGATTATCCAGACACCTGATAAGAACCTCACAACTCCATACCGACATCCCAAGCATGTTGCATTATACCCGACACCACACTGAGGGACTCTGCTTCTGTGTATAATGAAAGCCCATTCCGTGTCCTTATATGTTGAATGTGTTGAACATTATTCTCTGCATTTCTTCTTCAAAGTATGACCTGAATCTGACTGTAAGCCACATCACGTTAAGATCTATTGTGTTGGAGCAGTTTACATTGTTTTTCTTGAGTCCAAGTAAAGCAACACATGATCTGGTCACCAAGCAAGGCAAAAACATCCTGAGAATGCTACAACTGATTACTCTACTTGTGCACCTAAAGGGAACAGTCGTAATCCACAGCAGGCCCGGCTCCGCCCTGCCACCTCCTGCTCATTATCACCTGCACCTGCTTCTGTGTTCAGGCTCATTATGAGATTTATAGTTTGCCCAGTTTCTTGCAGTACTTTTGTGAGAGTCTTGGTAGGTAAACCAGTCGTTGCAGAGACACTCTTATCAAGCCCTTACTTTCAGTTAGTTCCTTGTTACCAGGTTCTTATGTTTCCTGTTCTCGTGTTCATGGATTTAATCCATGGGCTGTGTTAGCCTCTCATCGTTTCTCTCTCCTTTTCTCTTACACATGTTTTGTGGTTCACAAAATCTATACAGTATGTGAAATTAATAAATAATCATTAACATCTGGCTTCCAGTTGACCTCATACACAGGCTCAATGAACAACATTAGGACTTAGAAATTGAGGTTAAAACAGTTTATCCAAGTTTAAGTGTCAGTAAGTCAGGATGTTGTGTGAGTTGAATTCATGTAACATCTGGTAAGAACCTCACGTGCTTCTTCACTTTCTAATCAGTTGTGTCTCTCTCAGCTTGTCCAATGCATCAAATAAAGCATGTACTTTGGGGGTGAAGCTCAGGCATGAATTACATAGACATATATTCACTAATAGCGGCTGCATTAAAGCCATTTATAGGCAACTGACTGAGCTTTAAAGTGAAGTAAGACTGGGTCATACCTACTGTGGGCATGGACGTGCCATGGGGCATTTGTAAAGTGATGCAGTTCTGTGGACAAAGCGACCCGGTTAAGTTGACAGTACTGCACCGAAACAACACTACGGCTCCCAGCAGCTACTCACGTGAGTGAGCATTCATTGAGTAATCCACCTGGCTTCCCACTAACAGCCCCGCCTTCTCCCATCTGTAATAACTTCAACAAAGCTCCTAATATCATCCCAAATATGATCTCTATAGAACTGTGAGCTCCTTGCCTTCACTTGTCTACGTTATCCAAGGCTAGTGCTGAATGTTTGCTTTCAAGAAGTATAGAACATCATACATCATACACAGACAGTCTAGTGGCATAGTTGCAGAAACCTCACATCCTCACGTAGAATTGTGATGACGCACATGCAAGCGCTGTCTGATTTTCCCCATCATTCTGTTTTATTTCCTGGGATGACAGCCCACCATTCAACTTTTAATCAAAGATGGCACGTGTCAGTTTTATACATATCATATTTGTAGTCTTTTTAGTCCTTACACAACGTCCATATTACATGGCATAATGCGTCAGGAAAGAAACAGGCGTGTGTGTGAATGGAGAAGGAAGCTGAGAGGCCCTGCAGGGCTGGGTGCTAAGCCACTAGAAAATGAGTTTAACCACTTCACGACCCATAATATCAGACCTGTTGGAGCTACATGCTCAAATCTGCCAATGCAACGCTTAACCATCGCCAACATACACAAGCTTTGTTAGTGGAGGCGGTGAGGATTAACAGACCTAAGGAAGACATCCTGTTCCTGCATTGTTTGTCACTTTTCAATTATGATTTAACACATACCTCCAAATCCAGCGATCAGCAAAGCACACGCTTTATGGCACAACAGTTTTAGAAATTGGCAACATGCTGTAAGACCTGCGTTTACAGGCTGGTGTGTCATTGCATATTCATTTCCTACTGATGTTAAATTAAAATCTGTGGTTTGAAAAGTAAAACTAATCTTATACTAACAGATAAATGCGGTATCTGATTCAGCGCAATTCAGTTTCATGCTGGCTTATGCTTCAAATAGATCAACTGTTCAAACAAAGTAGCTCAGTGCCAGAATCATGTTAAGCGTTGAAACTCATTAGCTGGGGACAGCTGGGTGGGAGTCAATCAGATAAATAGAGAAATGATAGAGGTGGGGGCTTCAGATCAAAAATTATGGATTATGAGGATTGCTCCCGGTTCTCAAGTCGTGGATGGATGGATTGAAGAGGCAAGGAATGAGGAGAAATGGAAGGCCAACACCTGCATCCCGACACAAAGGACCAAGGTAGGCCTGTGATTCCAGCGGATGTGGACAAATCTGGAGTTCAGATGAAGGTGAGACAGGGAAAAGAAAAGTAGACATTACTGTCGCTGTAATAAATTGAGCTGTGCAATGTTGAAGTGCTTCGTAGAGAATTATGATATTATTATACCAGCACAGTGAATGAAGGCTATTACCGACAGGAACTTTCAAATATTACAAGATTATATATAAAAATGTTGAGTTAAAACCTAACTTTGATGTTGATTATTATTGGACTACAGGCTTTGGTTGTATTAAACTTAACTTATTCCCTTATCAAGCTTTACCCAAATGCTGCTACAGCCTGGACCGCCATCTCAACTGTTTAAATAACTTATACGAAACAACAATATCAACCAGTAGTACATACCATGGCTCCGGTTATGGTGGTGTTCTTTATTAACTATTAGCTTTTCTCGTGTAACAGTTGCCAGTGATTGCTATGGTATTTACTGAGTGGTGCTATGGGCGTGGTAGGCTGGCAGTTCACTGCAGTATCCCAAGTGGGTTGCATCAGCTGGTTTCACGGCTTTAAGCCATGATAAACCAGTCTTTGCTCAGAAATCAAGTCAGATTAATAGAACTTATTACCTGCTTTGTTCTTTGATGACCTTTCAGTTTATTTTAGTGTGTTTAAAGTGACTCTTGTTTGTTGCATCACAGATAATTTATCTGATGTATTTATATTATTCATCTTCTATCATCTGTTGCAATATTAAAGTCATAATATGAAATGAAACCACATTATGCATCTCTGAAGGAAATCAAAGGACCCAGTGGAGAGATGCAGGCTCACTTCCCCGTGAGCCTGTAACTACTCTACGATGGGCTAACTGCCTTTGAGATAAGTCTCTGGGCAATGAACTAGATTACTGGGTGAACATCCTGAATGCAATGTTCCTTTCATGCCGCAAAGCAGGCAGATGGGGGGATCATGGTGCAAACAGAAACATCCAACCAAACTGGTCCAAAGCTACTCCACTGAGAATTTTCAAACATGCTGGTGTATCATTTTCACACATCATAAACTGTGTATCTATTTGTATCTCTGGAGAGATTTGTTTTTCAGTGTGGAGATGAAATATAAGTACCCTATAGGAAAATAATTAAGTTAAGGTGTTAATTCTTCCATTGGTTAGATCATTTCAATCATTCTGTGTAGAGGGTGTATATGTTGATACCATCAGAATCTGTGCCAGCCATTAACCTGTCTCTCCATTTTATGTGTTTCAGTTTCCTCCATGTTCTCACAACTACTTTCATGTTCTTCCACAGTGAAAAAATCAAATATATACAGCTAGAATATATTTTAATAAACCTTTAAGATAACTTTAGACAATTTGGGATTGTGCTGGTATCTATGCTAAATCTTCTTTTTAAATTGGCTGCAAGCATTTGAATAGATACAAGTGATACGATAAATACAGTAAAAGTAACACATATTTCTTATGTTGAAATATTAAGGCAGATCTGACTTTACAGCAGATGTCTACCGATTTTGCCAAACTTATCACTGCTTTGATTTTAACCAATTGCTGGATGCATTTATAATATAATATAGACTCTTTGAGACTGTTGTAAAAATCTCTTTAACACACAGTAGAAGATTTGTTTACCAACTAAATAAAGCAGTTAAGCTTTAATGTTGTAACTTTTTTTAACATAATACGTTCTGACCAGGTGATTGTTTCAAAACTTTAAATGGACCTGAAACTCCTCAAGCGGCTTTGAGAAGTGAAATGCATAGCTACTATTAGCATTTTGAAGATGAGTGATTTTTGCATGATCTTGACAAGGTATTAAAACAAGCCTCTGTGTGTGTGTGTGTGTGTGTGTGTGTGTGTGTGTGTGTGTAGTAGTGTACTCTCTGTAGAGTTATCTTATTCTAGATGCTCAATTTGCAATGGATGCATCACATTTCAAACTATTTAGATGCACAACCTCAAAAGATCAAATCTAACCCAGATAGAAGTAAGTAATCAAAAGGTAAGATGTGGAAATGCGGTCAGACTTCAGTCTTGTTTGCAGCCACTTTCATCTGGCATATTTATTCTCTGTCGGTGAGAAGAAGAGGACCTCACATGCAACCAGAAAATCCGAAAAGAGAGTTTAAAATGCTGATTGTGAGGAGGCCAGATGTTGGACAGTGTGGAGTAGTGCGTCTGGTGTATGATAATGGACTTTAATCTAGACATATGGACTGTTTCTGTTTAGCTGCTCAGCATCAGATGTCCACAGTGAAGCGGTGAACTGGTGGCCTGAAGTTGACATTGAGGAGGTGTACTGTCTGAGTGTGTTCACTGGACAGTGTGAGCTTCCCTGAGAGAACACGTCTGGGATGCAAAGTGCATGTGTGTAAGCAAGAGTGTGTGTAAATGTGTGTGTGTGTGTGGGCGTCTACATTGGCTGGAATGAAGCCTGCAGAAATGGGTCAGTGCTCTCCCTCTCTCTCTTTCCTCATAGGCGGTAAATCTCTCTCTCTCTCTCTCTCTCTCTCTCTCTCTCTCTCTCTCTCTCTCTATCTCTAGCTACGATTGTGAATATGACTTGTGGGCATCAGCAAAGTGCTATCAATATACAGGAGAAGTACAGTAGTATGATTGTTGCTACATCAGCATGTGGGTATAGAAAGAAAACAGCCTTTTAACGATACTGTACAAGTGCATCTAAAAATAAGAATACCGTGCAAAAGATCAAAGCGCTCCTCATGAAAAAGGGACATTTTATATTAATTACATGTAAAGCAAAATATATTCAACCTAATTCTGAGTTTGAATAAATTACTAATCAGTATTAACATTAAACATGAAAACAGTGTAAGGCTTGATGTATGTCTCTTTAATATAAAAGGAAAATAAAATACACGACAATTATATTCTCACTGTTTGTGATGCACTAGTATCCATTTTTCTTTTCACGTTTTTAAGAGTGCACTCGTCCATTTGTTAAATATATACTGTCGTGCGAAACCGTGCAAACAGGTTTATTTGCTTCTTCTGTCAAGTTTGGAAATATATTTTCTTTCTGTGATGGCGGTGACGGTGATATTTCGAGGGGAGCTTTGTTTTAAACTGATGTGAATTTCGTTGGGTGTTTCCATAACAACAATACATTAAACAGAGCAGCAATTTGACTCACTGCTGATACAAAAGAACAATCCTTTGAAACATACTTTGAAAATATAAGGAGTTAAAAGCATGTAAAAGTGTGTGTAAAAGTATTGTATTTCGATACTGGAATAAAGCATAAATCCTCCAAACAAAACACACTTCAGAATGATGATGATGGTATTTTCCACTCGTGCCTGTCATCAAAAACAGGACTGCTTTTGAAAAAGGCTGCCGAACTCAACTCGGGAATGGAGACAGCTATAGTGTGTGTTTGTGTGTGTGGTTTAGACACTTCAGAGAAAACAGAAAAATATGTAAATGGCCACGCATATATTCATATGCACAGAGTGGTAACGGGCATTCAAAAACTGTTATTCTGACATGTTTACAAGCCAGGTCCAACATCTGTTACTGCACTTCATAAATGAGGCCTTGTGGATTTTATCTTTGGGTCTGTTTGGGTCAGACACATGTGTATTTGTTTTTGCCAGTGACCGTGAATGTTTGTGAGTGCGTGCGCACATGTGTGTGAGTGTATGTTTATCACTACTCACTTTGTCCCACTTTCAGCACTACCTTCATGCCCTGTGTGGCACACACTCCTCCTCTCATACTCTCCAGACCCAGGCGCGTGCCATCTGACGTAGCTGAGGAAGAGGAGCACATGGAAAAAATATATTAGAAATATTAGAGCACACAGAATGTACACATACACACAGTCCTCTGCAAAAGTCTTCATAAACATAATAAATAAATAAATACCAATAAACGTATTTGCTTGCTGCAGACAGGAATTTGTCCAGTCACTGCATTGATTTGCTCATTTCCACTAAAAGCTCACTTGATTTACTTAAAAAATGAGCTGCTAGGTGTTAGATGGGAACTGGGAACACTGGTCTTCCAGTATTCTCCAAATGATACACTGATCAGCTATAACATTAGTACTAGTGAAGTAATATTATTATTATTAGTGCCTAATAACGAGCAGGTCCCCCTTGTGCTGCCACCACCATGAGAGCTCTGAAGTTCTCCTGTGGTATCTGCCTCCAAGACATTAGCAGCAGATCCTTTAATCCTGTGAAGTGGCTCCATGAATCACATCAGTGAGCCTCAGCCTTGGAGCATTTTTGGTGGGCACTGTCCACTGACAGCAGACTACGTACTCTGCACTGCACTTTGACAATTTGGTTCTTGTCAAAGTGTCTCAGATACTTGACCGCACTTCACCTTCATGAACTGACTGCTTACCTGCTCCCTAATATGCAGATCCCACCCCTTCACCGATGTCACCTTCACTTAACCTGTCGGCGGTATTAGTGTGTATGGTGTAATTCACTTTACTGTTCATTTTTGCTGCACGTTTGACATTATATCATTCTTGTACAGTGACAGAACTACATATTTAGTTACATAAATCATGAAATACATCATTTTTTTTTTTGTGTCACAAAAGAAATCATGAAAAACAAGTGTTGAAAACTATAAATGTTCATAAAAATAAAAATCATTATGTACTATTTGAAGTGTAAAGTGATATTTGGCAATATACTGTATTCGTTGCAAATATTGGAAAACAAGAAATTCTCATTATAGTCAACATATATTCATCTTTTATTTAAAATAACTTTCCTGGAGAAAGAAAAACCTTCATAACTTTCAGTGAAAGTCAGTGAAAATTGAGTTATCTTTTTAAGTTTTATGCACTTTAGACTCTTTGTCATTATCACTATAAAAACCTTAAGGCTCAATACCTTAAATCTGCTCAAAATGATTCAAATATATGTGAATGAATGAATCCGTTCTTATCTATGTGTGTATATGAGTCAGATATATCAGATTTCAAAACGGGGAATTTATATTAGACACTATCATTTCTCCAGGTACTTCAGTGAGCTGTGAGTGTGAGCAAACTGAACATAATATAAGAAGTCTTTCAGAGTGTACGTGCACACATTCACACTTGTGCACACCTATGCACATCCCAAGGGCACACACGCAGCACTATATTTTCTCTGGCTGTGATGACATAGGCCTCATTCACACTCTGTCATTCTGCTGCACAGAGTGACTTTTCTCAGGCATGCATTTAAGTCTCACACACAGTGAGAAACGGCCCAGCTCTAACTTGTCCTCATTTACATCCTCTCTGGAGGACATTTAACACCATAATGCATTCTCCCTGGACTGTAACCCACACACACACAGGCCTGGTCAGTGAAGTGGCTGGAGAAAAAAAGGGAAGTGGGCCAGGGTGGGCCAGACATGGGTTGCAGCCCTCTGCACCTGGGCCGGGAGAGCCACAGGTGGGCATGGAAAACTCTAAAGTTAGTGTGGGCAAGATCAGGGCTTACTGTCAGAAAAGGACAGAGTGTCCTTGGTAGCACAGTCTGCACCTCAATGAGTAGGAGAGAGAGGAATGGTGTGTGTGTGTGGTTGAGTGAGAGACAGACACAGAGAGAAAGAGAGCGAGAGAGAGAGAGAGAGAGAGTGAGAGAGAGAGAGAGAGAGAGAGAGAGAGAGAGAGAGAGAGAGAGAAACAGAGATAGAGAGAGAAGCATGCAGAAGCATCCAAATGAAATAACACATCCTGACATCTGTCCCTGCCCAGTGCTCTAGGGAGGCATGGAAAAAGAAGGAGAGAGAGAGAGAGAGAGAGAGAGAGAGAGAGAGAGAGAGAGAGGAGAGGTACAATATAAGGGAAAAAGTGACAGCAAGATGACACGACAGGTGTGTGTGTGTGTGTGTGTGTGTGTGTGTGTGTGCTCGCGCGCATGTGTACATGCGGTGCGTGTGGGTGCAGATTCGCGTGTGCATGTTTTGTGATGAGATTATGGCCTGATTGTTCTGTGTGTTTGTATGTGTTTGTACGTGTGTGTGTGTGTGTGTGTGTGTGTGTGTGTGTGTGTGTGTGTGTTTTCAGGGCTTGATTTGCTGAGTGTGACACACTTTCTGTTGTCTGTCTTTACTCAGTGGATTTGCAGATTGGAACTAGAATAGAAGGCTCTGGCTTTGGAAGACAGCACATTTGGAAGGATGTTCTTTGGGCTGAGAGAGAAGGGGGGAGATAGAGGTGGGGAATAAAGTGCAACTGTTACAAATAGCTCCTACTTTGTTGTATATTCAATACTTGGAACGACTGTACAAAAAGTGAAAACAGGTATAAGTCTCTCCGCCTCCCCCTAAGGAACCTCCGCCCTATGGCACTGAGTACTGTCAACGCCATTACAGCTACCAGTAGTGACATCACTGACGTTTACAGTTCGTAATATTGATTGATAACGTAGACCTAATTAACTGCAATGTATGTCATTTGCTGGGAGCTTCAGATGGGTTTAAAAGAACAATTTCAGTGAATATGAGCTGTCAGGTTTGTAGGACATTCTTTTGGTAGAGAGCAGCAGTATCCTTGGCATTAGACAGTGGTTAATTACCTTTTATTGTCATATTTACTGGTACAGCGCAATTACATTCTCCTCTTCAGACACTCCAGCTTTGAAAGCCACGGTCAGCTATGCTACAGCACCCCCGGAGCAGGCAGGTTCTGAGTGGCTCAGTGGTCTACTGCAGTAGCACTATGATCCAAGGACAGCAAGTTTGCTATTGGGTGGATGGATGGATGGATGGATGGATGGATGGATGGACAGACGGATGGATGGATGGAAAAAATGTGTTTTGTGATGTGATGTAAACACGTTAAGCAGATGCACGTATACAAAGCCAAATACACAGCCTTTATCTGGACATAGCATATTTCAATCATGTGCAACCTCCTGACACATGACCTGAATCATGAACCGCTGTATGTGGAGATCTGCATGGTGCATTCATATCACCGGCACGACTAAGACTAAGGCTGTGACAGATGGATCCCTATTCCTTCATGAGCATTGCACGATGCACGGATAGACTATTTAATTTACTACGCACTGTGGAAACACAGATGATTCGGACGCGTCCTCCTCAGTTATGTGTGTCAGCACTGCTCGCATGAACAAACGTGAGTTGTCTGAGCAGTGTTTAAGCTTCGTACACACAAACTGAATTCTGAATTAAAGTTAGTAAAGCTCTGTGCTGTTCAACGATCCATAATGATGCTCTTACAAACACAGGCCTCCTGTTAACTAACTAAAATTACACGGGAAACATCGGAACTTCACAGCGTCCCGTGACTCGTAACCCTCACTGTCTTAGCGGCTATATGATCATATATATATATATATATATATATATATACTTTGCACAATGCAATAGAAAAATCATGGTTGGTTCCACAAAGAATTTCTTTTAATAATTTTAATTATATTTTGTTGAAGATTTTAATTCAATTTTGTCAGAGAGATGTGAAGAATGTGGTTCTTCACATCTCTCTGACAAAATTGAATTAAAATCTTCATTATTCAAATTCAATGAGGTCCAGTTAGAGTACATTTACTTAAGCCAAGGTCATATTTGCATTATGCTTGCAGTGCAGTCCTGCATCCTGAAGCAGTCTAGTGGTTCTATCAACATTTCAAGCCATCCACTACTGAATGTCAAATCAAACCACAAGTACAATTCCAATCCAATATATGTCAATAATATTGATTGCCTGTGTTTACGCTGAACAGCCGAGACATACTGGTTTAGGACTGTCTGTGGAAAGAATGCACACGTGAATCTACGTGATTCAGAATATTGCCTCTCCGCAGTGCTAACCACTATACACAGATCTAACTGGCTGAGCAGCATCACATGTGATATGTACAATGCCTGCAATAGGCTGCTTAACCTGAACCGTAAAGACTGAAACACTCCAAATGAAATCGTTCACAACAGTTCATCAGTTAAAGGTCCAGGTCCGGATATGACAGTGTCAGGGTCCAGACCTATTAGTGACCTCTGTTCTATGGCAACATATCAAGGAATGAGCGAAAGAAAATCTCAGGAGCACCAGTAGCTCTAGGTAAGGGGACAGTGTAGATTCCAGCTCTCTCCCTCTATTTCTCTTGCTCTCTTTCGTACCCAAACCCTCGCAGTAGCATATTTGCTATCTCCAAACCAGCAGCAGAATCTCGAGTGCACCTACGACTCATTCAGTGTCTAAGGTCTGGTTTGAAAATGCATTTTTCTGTAAATGTATTCCTTATCGTACCTCTGGCTGCTCCAGACACTTCAAGTTGGAGAGTAGGCTATTAGCTTGTGAGCCACACATACATACTTACACACACACACACACACACACACACACACACACACACACACACACACACACACACACACACACACACACACACACACACTCTCTCTTTTTTCCCTCTCAGTCTCAGTCCCATTATCTAAGGTTGTTTTGTGTCTGGAGTGCGCGGTGAGAGGATTAAGTCGGATCCATAACTGTGAATAGAGGCAGGTTGGGCCTCTCTCGCTCTCTCTCTCTCTCTTTCTTTCACTCTCTCTCCCTCACTCTCCCACAGAATTAATTACCCTAATTACACTCCTTAATTGCATACGTTAAAGTAGTGGATTGAACAGACGCCAGTGTTAGGGAAGGCCCAGGCCTGGCAGACAGAGTGTCGGAGGTGGAGTGGGATGGGGTGGAGGGGGAGGTGGGAGGGGCTAGGGCGTGGGGCTATGTGAA